>PVKZ01002346.1:0-36749 GCA_004027375.1 Macroglossus sobrinus
ATATATATATATATATATGTTCTGTCAAAGAAGGATATATTGCCATATTCTGTCAAAGAAGCAGTATACTTGCCCAATCTAGTATTATGAATATCTGGAAAAGACTTTAGAGTTATCTAGTTCAACCCAAACATAGATATGGGAACTGGGTGTGACTTACAAGAAATTGTTTTACTAGGAGCAATGTATTATAATGATTAAGAGTGTGACACTATAATCTGACTTCTGGGGTTTGAATCCCAGCTGTGTGACCTTGGGCAAGTTACTTAGCTTGTATAAAACTTTTCCAATGTCTGAGATAGTCAGTTCATAAACATTATCTAGACTCAGGTCTCCTGATTCTTGTGTACTGTTCCATCTGCCGTATCGAGTTGCCTTGTTGACTGACAGACCTCTCTGAGGATTGACTGTGGGTAACTGTAAGTCTTTTTTGGTGTACTCTTTTCTTTAAGACCATATTATGTATAATGGCCCTATGTTTCTTATGAATTTGCATCCTCAACTATTGTCACAGCAAATTTTCTTTTCAATGTTTCCTTTGAATTTGCGCAGTACCTTCACAGGAAACATGATCTTGCTTGAAACACTCGCAATGAATAATTTTTGTATCTGATCTATAAAGTGAGTCTCATTTCTTTTGGTCATATAGCTTTTACAACCACTCATTTTTAAAGACTAATTTCAACTTTCTTAAATCAGAATTCTCTTTAAAAGGGAACATTACTGAGCATATATTTTGGACAAGGAAGCCAAGGAACAGAGAGGGTCAGTAAGTTTCCTGAGGATAAACTATGACAGGAATGTGGGACATAAAGCA
Organism: Macroglossus sobrinus; assembly: GCA_004027375.1. NCBI lineage: Eukaryota > Metazoa > Chordata > Mammalia > Chiroptera > Pteropodidae > Macroglossus > Macroglossus sobrinus. The sequence continues at coordinate 818 of PVKZ01002346.1, forward strand.
TAAATTATTCACAATTTGACACATTAATGTGGCTTCTCTTTTGATTATAATCTTAAACCAACATGCGCCAATCCTGAGGACTGTTGGCATTGCACAGCTGTTTAAGGTAGACCATTGAACACTAAAATTTCTTTTTTAGAGCCAGAAATAATTATTTATTTTTCCTACCTCTCTCCCTCCCTTTTTTGTGGCAATGGGAGAAAGAATTAGAAACCAGACCTACCGAGGCCATTTGGGTCTCAGGAAACAAGTCAATTGTTTGTGTTTCCTGCACTCCGGAGATATTCTGAGGTTTGATACACACCAGCCTTGAAGAGAAAAGGATCCATGGACCATCTCATCTCTGACTCAGGAAGCCAGCTGGGTGTTGAGACTATTTCCATGGCTTCCAATCCGTCAGTGCTTGAAAACATTTACTACAGAAAGGATCTCTGGCGCGGGGAAGACGTTCGTCTCATTCGGCAACAGCACTTTACACTGCATTTCCAGATTATGCTTCTCCTTGAAAATGATCTATTACAGGAGCAGTTTATAAAATTAAACACTTGTCATTATGCAATGCAAAATTCATGAAGCAACCAAATGTCAGGGATCTACATATTTAAAAGATGGGAGCTTTCGCATTTCTTTCCTGGCAGGGATTCTGAGCAGTAAAAGGCCCAGAGAAAAACATAGCTAATCACAAAGCTGTTCTGGAATGGACCAGACCACTCCCTTGTGATACTGTTAACACAAAAGTACCCTACTTTTTAAACAAAAAGGTTAATTATTTTTTTAATAAATATTTACTGAGTACCTACTATGTGCCAATCACTGTGCAAAGTACGGGGGCAACCTCAGGGAATATAAACAATGTTCTGGTTCTTATGGAGCCTACATTCAAGTGAGGGGTGAGGTTCAGGAAGGTAGACAATAAACAAGTAAACAAATAAATGAACAAGAAAATGACACTTTTGACACACAAGCTTCCCTCCCCACCCCACACACTATTTTTCTCAGAGAGAAAGGTGATCTATCTATTCAAACTACAGCAACCTTTTTTAAATTGCTCGGGCCAAATTGCTGACGCGTGGATAGTTAACACTAAGCAATTATGGGGCTCAGAATACAGAAATAGATTCGGAAATGTTGGAATACCCCAGGGTGAAAAATAAACTAGCTGTCTGCAAGAAACTTTCCTTTGAAGAAATATAAACCACACTCTTTATAAAACTAAAGAGCCTACTGTTGGGATTCTCTGTCTTGCTCTTCCCTGTTAAAACTGCTTCTAGGAAAAAGGAAGTACTACACGCTCATCCCCAGGTTTGGCCTGTGATAGAGAGGCATTAGGCAACTTTTGCTCTTGCTTAGGGGGGCCAGCTACATATCTGTTTTAAGTTCATGAAGAACACTTCCTGCTAGAGGACCAGCGATTTACAATTCTGCCCCTAACAACTTCTTCATTGTGAAAAACATCTCTTGGATATTAGTTCTACTAGCTTGAGACCCAAGAATATTCTAGTGCTTTCTCCTCAGATCTCTGTTATCAGCTCACATACTACAAACACGAGCTCCATCAAAGTTGCCAATTGTGTCATGACATTGAAACTTGACTGCTATGGCACATTCTTTTGATGTCAGGATCTTTTCAATGTGGAAACATGGCTTTGACAAGATATTTTACCTTATGACTTTCAGTGTTTTAAGATACACACCATGGTGAGAGCTAAAGGTATAGTAAGAGTTGGGGATGTTGGTTGGTTTTACATGTTAATTAGTAATGACACAACAAAGAAAACAGTGATTTTATATATTGAAAGTGCCATTTTGATGTCAAAACAGGTACCTCAAATGATTATGTCAAAGTGGATGCATCAAATCACAATGTCAAAAGTTCTTGGATTGTCCTCTTTGTGTTCATTACTCATTAGGTTATGATGGAGGGGGCCTATTCCTGGAAACTCCTTAATCTGAAAAATACATGACCATCCAGCCTCAGCAACAAATCCCACAAATCAGACATTATTCAGCTCTCCTGCTAAGGTATAGCATCACGTACCTGTGTCAGAAAGCAGGGACTAGCTATTGGGGTGATGAGAAAATCAGTCATGTCCTGTCAGCAAACTTTTTATAAGCACTTATATTTCCCTGAAAGTGAGACCACTGAGGATGTCATATAGGGGAGATCAGAGACAGGTGTGATCCATCTTATCTTACAATCAGGAGCAAGCATATTTGAGAGGTTACTAAGACCCACTTTTTGGAAGGAGTGGATAAGGCATTCCAGGGGGAGATTGCTGTATAAAAAAATTTCTAAACGGGATGCCAAAGAAAGAAGTTTGGAACTTGGGATGCGTGTCAGAGAGAATGTGTTTGAAGAATGTGGGATATAGTTGAGAAAAGGTCTTGAGTGTGAGATTACAGAAATTTGGTGTGGTGTTGAGAGGCAATAAGAAGCTAGAGTGTGTTTTAACAGTTAAGTTTCATGACAGCAGAGTGGTTGAAAGACTACCCAAGCTTTTTTGTGAGATGAACTGGGACAGGGGTGAAACTGGAAGCCAGAAGAGCTGCCCTGAAGTTCCTTTAGAGCCCAGGTAGAGGACAGTGAAGATTAAAATTCATTGCTCAATGACTGCAGACGTGGAAATGAAGATGCGTATTTGAAAGAAATAAAAAAGAAGGAATTTCCAGTACTTGGGAAAAGGTGAAATACTGAGGATAACAGGATACATCCAAAGTGAACCTGAGCTACTAAGCTGAGTTGAAGATTGGGCATATTGTTGCCATTGTTGGTAATGAACACACTTAGGAAACGTGTGTTTGGTGGTGAAAGTCAAAGCCCAAGTTTAATTTTCATATTATTGATGGGACAGCCAAGAAGAATTATTCTGTTGTAAAGGTAAAGGATAGTGTGGGTCTGGAAAGAGGTTGAAAATCATGATGGAAATGGAAAATTTGGGAACCACCCTTGTAGAAGTGGTAGCTAAAATCATGTGAGCAAATCATTACAATTATCCTCGCCATAACGAGTGTCATGAAGCACTGTGTAAGACACAGTGGGTGTGAGTAAATATATCTGTAGATATTACAGACATACAAACGAATAAGATTTAATTAAGTTTGATAAAGTCCCCAGAGAGGAAGATAAGAAATCGCTGAAAAATTAAAAAAAAAAAGGTTTGTAAAACAGAATAAGCAAAGTAGAGAAGAAAGAAAAGTGCTTCAGGAAAGGGGTGCCATGATGGAGTACTGAATTCACGAAGGGGAAACAGAATTCAACCATTGACCTTATGGAGAGGCCGAATTCTCTTTTTAGAAAACAATGAGTTTACATATAAGGTTAAGTAGAAAGCTGTTGGAAAAGAAGTATGTTTTAAAAGGACAAAATCAAAATTTGAAGAAACTTAAGAGGTCATCTACTGTGACTTCTTCTACAATCCAGGAATCAATTTCAGGATCTGCAGCCCTAACATATTCACTCCGCCTTATTGGAAGGGCATTCCCTAATTTGTCAGGTAGTCGATTCTGTATTTGAACACTAGGATACTGGATCATTGTCCTATTTAACTGAGATAAAATATAAAAAGATACAAGCAAGTAAAGCAGAAATTTGCTGGAGTCAAGAAAGTACAGAGGGATTGAGTGAAGTCTCTATATTATTTTAACTACGAGAGAGGCTTGTATGCAGTTAAAAGACAAGAAAAAGAAACATTAGAGAGGAAAGGGTTAAAGATTCTAGAAAGGAAGGGATGATAAAGCCTGTTAGAGGCCAGAGGCAGAAAATGATCAGAAACACAGAAAGTTTATTTTCTTTTTATTTATTTACCCACTAACAAGTGCCTAATATAGTGCTTATAGCATAGCGTGTGTGCAGTAGAGAAGACTAATGATCGATTAACTGAAAAGAAAGATATTTTTGAGATCCAGAGAAAGATAAAAGAAATTACTCAAGAGCAGATCTAGGATCTAACTAGTGGTACAAATCATGTGAGTTGAAGAGCAAAATAAAATTCAGAAGCATAAGTTTTGGCTACTGAAAAGAAAATGGCTGCTGTTTTAGTCAATTTTAAAGATAATGATTTAAAAAGAAAAAAAAGCTGTCTGACTCCTTTGTACCTTCTCCCAAAACTGAAGTAATAGGCAAGGCATTCAGATAAAACCATCCCTCCATGCCAATAGAATCTCAGCCAGATGGGAGCTGTAGAAAGAGGCTCAGAGGGGCATTTTGTTGCCCAGTCAGTTTGGATTTAAATCAGGTGCCTCCAGGGTAGAAGGCCAGAGCTTTGCCAGTCAAGAGCAGGGATGTAAGCTGCCGTTGTGTGAAAACAAGTTAAGTTGCTTGGTTCCAGGGAATATGGTCCAAGTGTCATAAATGCATCTGTTTAATAATGCATATCAGTAGCTGTTCCAGAATTTGGGCGCCTTGAGCTGCCTTTGTTTCCTCCTCTCCAGAAAAATGAACAAGCCCATATCTTAACAAAAGCACTAGATGGCAGCATAGGACATCTATTCAACTGTCTCTCTCCACAGGCTGCTGGAATTGTGACAGATACAAAACGGTACCTGTGGTTTTGTGTATAAAACTGGTATAACTGTTTGTACATTTAAAAAATGTAACAATAAATTAAACATAAGGGAAAAAGGTTGCTAATAAATACAGTGTTAGATTGCATTTTTATATACCAGGTGACAGGCTTGGGCAATCCTACCTGATTTGTGCATGGGATGGGCAGGATGGGAAACAAGTTGAAGGAGTGGCAAAATGTACATACTGGGTGCTTATAACTTCCTTGAGGGTTGTTGATTTACCCATATGTCTGTATGCATTACACAGAGGTGAAAATCTAGGAAAATGAGGGGTACGATATGTCTGAAAGTCTGGTTAGAAGGAAGTGTTGTTCTGTGGTTCCCTAGCTCACTGTTTGGGTGGGTGGAAGCTGAAAGTGTGGGCTTTTTATCTGCTTTTCTTAAAAGGGACACAAATCATGACTTTCCATTCTCTTAGATCACTCATCATTTAGGAATTGGGCCTCTTAAGCCTGCACACATCTTAGCCTATAGGACTGGTCTCAGTAAACGCTGTTATCTTTTTCTCTGTTATCTAAGCAGATTTTTTTTTTTTTTTGGTTAGAACAAGCTGCAGTCTCAGATGCCAAAGACATGGGTTTGACACCAGGAAGGGCCAGCTGGCTTGCTGCAGAGAAAAAGAAAACAAAACTATTTCAGGCTATCCATGGTGAACCTCACTCGACCAGCCGTAATAATGATTCTTTACTACTCCTAGAAAAATAATTCAGAGCACAAATCTTATCAAGATGGTCAGAAGCATTATCTTTTTATTCTTTCTTTTATTTGACAAACATTTACTATTTACTATATTCCAAGCATTGTGCTAAGCAATGGAAGGAATAAAAACAGAACAAAACAAAACAAAACAAAAACCCAGATATAAAAACACACAACAGTATATAACATAATATACATATTATACATTACAAAGACAATAATAATAATGGCTATTGCTGGTATAATGATTTATATCAGCCACACAAGTTCATGCCACACAAATTTATGATATCTTACTTGGGTCTCACAATAACCATGTCATTTGGATCTTTTTACAGGTGAGGAAACAAATTCAGAAATAATTCGTAATTTGCCTCAGATCACAGCCAGTAAGTGGTACCAATGAAATTTAAAGTTAGTCTTTTGATTCCAATTCTTAAACTCTTTCTACTACACTAAGCAACTATAACAAAAATGCTTCATAGTTTATAAAAATTTAAGGTCTTTTCCCCTTGAAAACATTTTTTTTTAAATCTCAGATGTGTGTGAAATTTAGATCCAAGATTTAAATTCAAGTGCTGTGTGATTATTTACTCAGTAAATAACATTTAGAAGTAAAGAAATATTCTACTTACTGGAATAAAAAATATATAACGTGCTAAGGAAGAACATTCCACCTTGGTTTGTAGTTGTTTTATTGCTTGTTTATAACTAGAACAAATTTCTTTTCAATAGCAATCTTCTTTTTAATAGAGTGGGTATACAGACTTCTTTTGGTATAGAAAAGGGTGTTTTTTAACTATCATTACTGGATATACCTAAATTCCTCTCATTCCCTTTGTTGTTTCTCCTAGGTTTCTATGTTTTGCTCTGTACCGTATACTCAGCACCTTGCACACTGTCTTGCTTTAGGTTGTTTCTCATTTATTTGTTGAATTAATGGAATGAACGAAAATAGAGTCTTCATGTATAGGCCTCAATGGTGCAGTCCAAGCCAAATTTCTGCCTCTTTCCAGAGGATTTCTCCATTTTAAGATCAGAACTTACTTTAAATCTTATCTACTAATCCAAGCTGTCCCCAAGTTTCTCTAATAGTGTACAGTCTGTTGCCATACAACCTAGCACTTGTTTTCAGGTTTGCTTGCACTGTTCTTTGGTTATTTCATGTTGGTGAGTCATGTTACCCCAGCCAGAGAGAATCAGGTCTAAGAGGGCAGTGCTTGTCATCACATAATATCAGCTCACTTGCTTCTCACAACATTTTGCCCATTTAAATCTGTAAATTCTGTGTGGTCATGCCTTTCTGTGGTGGCACATTTCAGTCTAATCCCATCTACGGGCACTTGAGCATGAGCAGGGAGGTGGAGATGCTATCTTTTGGGGGGGTGCTGCACCAGATGAAATCATCGTTTCAATGTGGGCATTCAAACCAACAAAGAGGCCGTGTTACTTTCTTCCTGGAGCCTGCTGATTGCCCATTTTAGAGGTCTAGGTCCATCATCTCTTTTTTAGCTAGTCACAAAGGGCCAGTTGTAAACAACCACTGCCCAGATAGGATCACATTACCCAGGAGATGAGCAAATGCCAGGTATAGCCGCTGTTGGAATCTGGAGGGCTTGAAACTTGCAACCTGTGCCGTAAATCAGAAGCAAAGACAATTAAAAAGTAGGTTGATTTCCTCTTACTTAGCATTCAGTGGAATGAATTATTTAATACTCGGTGATTTTTTTTTAACAAGCTTTCAACATAAAGATTAATGATTTCCCACCCCCCCCACAGTTGGCTTATCCGTATGCAGCACGTTGCCATCTATTTGGAAGTATCTGAAGTACACTACAAAGCCCCCAATTTCTCCCCTGCTGGCCTGCGACAGTACAATCTTTAGCATCATTTATTTTGGATAATGCATCACCTCTAGAAAATTACTATCAATAAATATTACCTGGCAGAGAACTTAGAATTATAAACAAAGAGTAATTCATTAGGTCATTTAATTTTCACTTAGCATTAGCACCACCACTCCCTCACCAGCATTTTCCCCCACCCCCACCACCAAATAGAATAAGTAAGAGGGTAGAAAAGGGAAAACTCCTCATTCAAGGGTAGACCATTCTAAAACAATCTTTATTTAGTTTATAATTAAAGTTACAGTCAATAGAAATTTAGACACACTGAAAGGAAAATTCAGATTTTGTTGTGAGAGTATTTTGAATATGGATTTCCTTCCTCCTATGTTAATGTTATAATTCTCAACAGGAAATGATTCAGAATTCCTCCCAAGCCTTTCTGGATGGCCACAAGAGGGTGAAAACAGTTTCACTTTCCACAGTAATTAGAGACAGATTCAAGTCGCTGGTAAGAGACACAGAGATTCAGGCCAAGTGTTGGTGCTCCCAGCTTAGAGATGCAGCATCCCCATATCCTCATAGCCTATCTTCTTCTGTCTTCTTTAAATATCAAATTCCAACAGGTGACAGAAGCATCACTGCAATGACCACTGAAGGTGGAAGAGAGAAAGCAAGTATGCATATGATCTCAGAAGAGGAGTAAAGGGAGTGTCCCACAAAATAAGTGAGCTCAAACCTGATAGTGCCAATATTACTGTAGAAAGATTGTGTCTGCAGCTCACACTTAGTATCTATTTTTGTAAACGAAGAAACCTTTTTGAGACCATGAGTAAAAAGATCAAAAGTCTGAAGAAACCAGAGAATATTATTATTATTTTTTATTTTGTGGGTTGTTGGGAAAGAGAGGAGGGTTAGAATCTCATTTCCACATTCTCAGCCAATTCCTGCCTGAGATTTGAGGTACATGCTCTGTCTCAGGTCTGATCTGCACATTTAAATTTACTAGTTGATGGCTCTCCTATCAAGTCCTCCCAAACTCTTTTATAACTTGCCTTTTCTCAAGGACCATGATGACTCACTTTTTGCCTTGCCAGAGGCCAGAGAAATACATGTTTTCATGGAAACTGTGCCCAGAAGAGGACACTGTGATTAGAATGGGGGTGAGTGGTAGACGTGCAGTGTCCCAGGTTCTTACTGTCTTTGTGACATTTGCCTGTATTTCATCATTTTGTATTTGTAAACACAGCCATGGAAAACCTGGTAATTTTTTTGTAGGCTTTACATGTACAGAATTAAGAGGTTGTGGGGCCAATTAAGTAGTGAAGCACTAGAACCCGAAGCACTAGAACTCTTAGTAGTGATCTCTCAGCCCCAGGCTGTGGACCAGTACCTGTGCATGGCCTGTTAGGAACCAGGCTGGACCATAGGAGGTGAGCAGTGGGTGAACAAGCGAAGCATCATCTGTATTTGCAGCTGCTCCCCAGCACTAGCATCACCATCTCAGCTCCACCTGAGATCATCAGGCATTAGTTCTCATAGGAGCACCAATTCCTGGTGCCAGAAAAGTTGGGGACCACTGCCTTAAAGTGACTCATGCTAAACTATCTCAATTGCCAATTTTAGCAGCTCAGTTTTGCCATTGGTGATATGCTTGAAACCGAACTATTTTAGGGAGAAAAGTGAGAATCAAAGGATTGTGTGTATTTTTGTGTGTATGGTATAGTTTGGTGGTAGTGGCAGGTGGTAGAAGTGTGTGTGTATGTGTGTGTGTGTGTGTGTGTGTGTGTGTGTGTGTGTGTGTTTGCGTGCATGTGTGTGTGCCTCTGTGTATCTGTGCATGTACTATGTGGATAGTGAATCTTATATTCCATACTCAAGGGGAGTTAATGGGAATAATATTATAATGTGGTTTTGCACAAATTATTCAGTTATATTATTGCATTTCCATGTATCTTCAGCTGAGCCAAATGAAAGCTGGACTAAACCGTACCTTCAGTGAATTTATTCTGCTATTTACTTCTACCAGGCAGCTCACATGTTGATAGACCAATATGCAGTCCAAATAAAATAGCATGGGATTCTAGAAAGGGCTTAGGCTTTGGAGACTGGTATTCTGGCCTATATATATATATATATATATATATATATATAACTGTCTAAGATGGTTGTCACAAGGGAGAAAACTAGGCATCTCAAGAAAAGTGCTCAGCATGTGGGCTATCATTTAGCAGGTGTCCAACAAATGGACTTTCTCTTTCTACCTGTCATATTGTGCAGAAATGATGGCTTATCCCTCTCCTTTTATTGTTCTTACTTTAGAAGCCATAATATAAACATTTTGTTTGCCATCCTCCAACCCCAAATCACTTATTTACCAAATAAAGCTAAGACTTTGTAACAAGATGGCCCTGAATAGCATATATTTCTGATGTGAGGAAATATTTCCTTATGTTCACTGTGGGGACTTTAAATTCTGGGCTCTAGATGTATGGTTCCATTGAGTAATTACAGAACTTAGAGCAAAACTTGCAAAAACTCTAAGTCACTATTTTCTTCACACCGACATAAAAATTAACCTTCAGAGGTCTAACTCAAATTTTCCATGCAAGCCCATGACTATCTCTCTTTTGTTGATCCTGACTGCCATGTTCTGAAATAATTTCTGCCATGTTACTACTGTCTCTCCAACCAGATTCTTAGCTCCAAGTATGTAGGGTTTGTGCCATATTTTTTTTAATAGTATATTTTACAATGAAAAGCTTCATTGATTGGTAGAAGACATTGGTGATTTTATTATCTAGGGAGTAATTATCTAAAATGTGAACTATTGCAATTTGGATCTTTTGCCTTTTCTTCTTCACCACTTTCCCTATTTTAAGAAAAATAGAGAAAAGCTCATCTTTTCCTTCAATGGACAGGACGGAGAAAATATAATCTAGTCTCTTGGACCAACCTTTGATGAAAGAGAATTTGAGAAACTATTGCTCAGAATGAGATTTTCTGAGATCCATGGTTTCTCAATTATCCATTCATTCTTTATTACTATTGGCAAGGATTCCTCCTGGGAAGACCCTAATGAAAACTTAACACAAGAACCACTGTTATTACAGGAAGTTAAGGGTTAAGTATAACATATGGAATTAAATGTAAGTGCTACACCTGTTCAGCTGGGTATAATAATACACACCTGATGCTACTTATATTCTGATGTCCTAGTAGCAGCTGCTAAGAATTTTTAAACAAAGAAAGCCAGGGATATTTGCATAAATAATTTCAAGTTTAGGAACTTTATTATTAATAACGAAAAGGAGAAGGAAAAATATCAAAACTTTATAGTTGGTGGAACCAGTCAAATGCTGCTTTTTTCCTTCCTCTCACTTTTGCTCTCACTCTTCTTCCTCTCTCTCTCTTACCTCACCTCCACTTCTTTTTTTCCTAACAAAGGCAATAGGCTGGGGAAATAAGAAGAGCAGTTGGGAAGAGGTGTGTATGTCACAGGGGGGCCGCTTCTGTTCTGCTGGTCTTAGTTATGATGACAACTGAGAAAATATTCCTAAAAGCTTCCACACCTCCATTTCAGCAGCTACCCACCTCACAGCATCCTAACAATGGAGGACCACGGGAAGTCCTGTAATACAGCTGTTTGCCAAGAGCAGACAGCCTTAGCACATTTTCCATGTGACACAGGATGGCAGAAATGTGGGCTTTGCCAAAGCATTGGTGACCTGACATACATTCACAAAAAGTCAAATACAGTAAATTTCCAGGGACCGAAATAGTTTACAACTAAGAATAGGCCTTTCCTTTTTAGCTTTTACATTGTACGGATATCCCTTTTTCAGAGTCCGTTAAAATGGGGTCTGAGGCTAAGAGGTAAAGTCACAGGGCCCTTGCTGTTCTGTGCATACTAGGCAGACCACATGCCTTCAATGGGATGAATAATAAAGTGATTCCAGCTTCAAAAATGGAGGCAGTAAGTCTTTTACTTTCAGTGTTGGAGCCAGTTGCCACATGCCTGTGCCAGCTTCTGGCAGAGTTGGGCTCAGAGCCTAGAGGGGCAGAGTTGGTATAGAGGAGAAGAACAACTTTTGGCTTTCTGCTTCTCTGATGATTTCCAAATAGCCAGTGCAGTCTCCTTGTTATTACAAGATTTGAGGCAAAAAACTGAAAAAGGGTGACTTAAGTTTTTACGTCCCAAAGCTCCAATTTCCTTTGAAGGAAAGCAACAACATTGAGGTGACACTCATCATGTACAATAGAAGGGTACACAATGGAAATAATCTGTCAAGAGTTACCTTGGCTGAATTTAGTCTCTTTGGATATACGTTGGAAAAGATCAAGGCTTTAATGTCGATTCTTCATCCTTCTCATCCCCCCTGTGCCCCACCCCTGCCCCATCTCTCCAGAAAGCTGATGTTTACAATGTGTTTCATTCTGTATAGAGAAGCAGCCTGACTTGTTTGAGAGCCTCAAAAATATGATCTGACAGAGTCATCCATCAGAACCACAGCAATCTCCATGCAGGAGAACAGTGTCACATTCTTGGGGCAACAGTAGGTAAATTTCTTTGATTACATCCTATACTGAACAAAATTCGTAAAACATCCCTCCCCCATTGCTTATCGAATGCTTTAAGGATTATAGATATATTATCCCACTAAATGAAGCAAATACACATAACTATGCAGTTTATTATTTATGCAATTTATAATACAATTTAAAATGGGAGAATGATTGCTCACTGTAGGCAATATAAGGTAGCAGGCCCACAATGATTGTCTCCTTAGTCCTTCAAACAAGGGAGAACTTTTCCTGGCTACTTCATAATTCTGGATGGAACAGCGTATTTTACCTACGTATTTTACCAGCATATTTTACCAGCGTATTTTGAAGTCTACAGTGCTGAGCTAGGCATTTTGCCTAGGATTTAGAACTAGACTGCTTAATGACAGGTATTGGTCACTACTTGGTTAGACTGTTCAAGTTGATTACCTTGGTCAAGAGAAATCTAAGAATTTTAAGACCAAGTGTAATTAGTTTGCTCTGTTGTAGAGAAAAAATGTTACTCATACAAACTATGCCACAAAAGTCTCACCAGATCCTGGTATTTAGCCTGGTATCATGCAAATACTTATTACTCATCACAGGGAAACTAGGGAAATAATAATACAGAACAGGTATCAGTCAGCATAGGGGAAGTGCTCTATCAAAAACTCCCAAATTGCAGTGGCTTAACACAATAAAGATTAATTTCTTGCTTCAGTCATAGTCTAATGCAAGACAGTGAAGTTGGTGTGGGTCTTCCACATATGCCTTTTATATCTTTTAGAGCCTTGACATACTCTATTGGATCCTCTGAAATTATCTAACAAAGAAGAAAAATATAGAGGAAACACAACCATTCTAAACTGCCTGGGCATAGAGGGGACACATAACGCTTCTTCTCAGGTTTCATTGTGAGACAAGTCACATGACCCTATCTACTTGTAGTGGATCTGGGAAATATGACTGACCATTCACCGAAAAGAAAAAGCAATAACAGCGAGCACTAGTCATCTATCACAGTGCAACTCTCTGCTTCGGCAATAGCAATATCTTTGTAAACAGGACAAGCCATTAATTAATTAATTAATTAATTATTTTTCTTTATGGGACATACTGCCAGCATTATTCCATTTAATAATTTGAAAAAGAATTGTAGACACAGTAGAGTGACTATAAACTTTCCCTTTTGTATTACCTTCTCACAATATACATTCCACCATTGATTATCACAACTGGGGATCAATATTTCAGGGTGACAATAGTGGATTCACCACAAGTCAGAGCTTGTCAAATGAGCATACACCACAGACCCTTGATCTGAACCTGAGTAGCTGGTTAATAGGGTTGTAAATTTCAAGACAGTGCCATTCCCAATTGCAATGGCACCTCATGTTTCATTTCTAGCTCCTTGGTGAGAGTGTCTCCTCCCACTGGCATGACATTTAGATTGTTTTAGTGGCTCCTAAGATGGGTGTGAGGAGAACAGAAAAACTCCTTTGAATTGTAATCAGTCTGTCTCCAGACATAATGCTAGCAAAGATGCTTAAACAGCACTCTGTAAAGATGTTAAGAAAATATTTGTAGTGCTTCACACACACCTATAGACAAAAAACAGTTCTTGTTGCTGTAGAAGCAGCAACACTGTACAGCCTTAATTAAAACATCATCTGACCTGTTTTTTTTTTTTTTATGCTACAGTTGCAGAATCTTGCTGAAGAAAAGGATTAATTACAGATGAGCTGTGTGTCATGATAATTAACTATTGCGGCTTCTCTTATTTGCCACATTCTGGTACTTTTTCCGCTTTAGTAGATTCAAGGAATGAGAATTTTTATCACATCTCTTGCCTGCAGTCCCTGATGGATTTGTCACACATAAATTTGCACGGCATACACAAAATATTGAGCCATCAGCATTTTTAAAAAAATTTCTGTGCACATTACAAAGAAAGCAAAGTCAACCTTGTAGTAAGGCAAAAATGTCCAGGTATAGAGATATTAAAGGGATCATGAGATGTGGGAAAAATAGATTGAGAAAGGATGGTGAAGTGGACATAAGCTAGCTTTGGAAACACTAAGCACATGTTGATGGGACGCAAATAAATTGGATCCAAATGATCATGATGAGACAACAAGATCATCTGGCTTAGATCTGATTAAGACTTGGGATTTTCCGCTTAATACAATACAAGCTCATTTATTGCCAAGGTCACATCAGGTTGCATGGTTCTCCACAGGATATAAAACTTCCAAAAGCATTCATGGAAAGTGGGTTCACAATCCTAGAAAACGCATAATTTCTTCTACTTGAAAGTCTATTAGCATCACCATTTGATTCCCTAATAAAGTGGCTAAGAGTGTACGCATGACCACCTTACAATTCTCTTTTGTGTTGGTTTGCACTCAGCTCAGTAGAGAGCTGTTAAGCAAGATGACCAACGGTAGTTTTCTTTGACTTTGGAGCTTCTCTTCTAAGACTCACCCATTTTGGTAATTTGACACCTCAGATTATGAGCTGTAGTTTCCTTGCATCGTCTCACTTCTAGAATTTCTGAGAAGTGACTTCTCACCCTCATTCCTTCATCCCCTTTAATAGTTGTATAGATGTATAATTCTTTGTATTGAATTTCTATTTAATCAAAATGCCTCGAATGGCTTCAGTTTTCCTAATTAAACCCTGCTTGATAGATATATCTTCCCAGAGTAGAGTTCTAATTCTACAACTGATCATTTCTGAATAAATATGTATAAAGAAAATATTTTTTGTAATAGCCGAACTTTCCATTTTTGGGGGGGAGGTGAGTTATTTTGTAATAAATTCTTTTAAAACATGAATGATTTTATCTCTCCCTTCAAAATAACTGGTACATAGATTGCAATATTATTTACTGAAAATGCCAAACACACTAACCTAAGGGCACAACCCAGAGTGATCCTATGTCGTAGATTCATCACACATTACTTTTTGGAATAAGGTAAGTTATAAAAAAATAATTAGCAAATAGTCTTTTGTGTTTTTAATGATTTAATTCTACCAAGTTACAAGATAAACCATACAGGATAGAGAGATGGGAAATATGGATTCTGTTAGTATCTAGTTATGTGACTATTTTCTGGTCTTTTAGAGTTGTGCTTCCATGTATAGAATCTTCAGTGACTTAGCAAAGTTCAAAATTGTCTCAATGATTATATTTGATTACATAAATACATATTTGAAATAAGGTACCAAACACGAGCAGTCATAGTTTGCGTTGAAGAATTAAAAGCTCTCCTCACCTTACCCCCACCCTCCAAAAAAAAAAAAAAAAGGCTATATGACTAATCTTAAAAGTCAGAGTTCTGGCTGATTTTATGTCTTACAAACAGCAAATGTTCTGCTCTCCTGAACAAACTGAAATTCATACACGCATGCTTTCTTTCATATATTCATACTACCGTTAAGAACAAGCAATAAACTTTGGTTGGTGATAATTTATAAATAATGGTAGTGAACATTTATTTATTCTCTGCAAAATTTAATTGTAGATAGACTTTTTTAGTTTAAATTTAGTTTAGGTAAACATGTGGTACAACATACATTGATATGCTCATAATTATAGGAACATAAATTCTTCAAAGTGAAATAGAAAAACGTAAATATATGATTTTAACATTCTCTCTTAGATAGGCTTAAATAAAATATGAGATACTAAAGAATAATTTTGAGAGATAAATCAAGAATGAAGATGTAAACTCTAAAAGTATTTTTTAACCTTGTCTTTAGAACAGGAGTTCTTCTATTTAAACAGCATTTTTGAATAAAGTTTTTTTTTTTATATATGTGTAAGATTTTTCAGTTTAGTCTAGTAGCTATTTCAGTCTTGGTATCAATCCATTGTTTAGGTAAACATCTTTTTTTTTCTTTATGTAATAGTTATCATTTATTTAATTATCATTTAATTTTTACAATAACTTTGAGGGAAGGAGTATTTTATATACTTTATAGATGAGGAAACTGAGGCCTAAAGATATTCAATAACTTGCCAAATGTTATTTTATTACCCTGATTTTACAAAAAAGATATTTTAATAATCCTCATTTTACAGGTGAGGAAACTGGGGCTTACATAGGTTAAATTATTTATCTGCATTAGACCAGTTAGGTAAGAGATGGAGCAGGTTTACCAACATCTAGTTCAGTGTTTTGTTTACTACTCTGTGCCCCTATTTCTTCATATATAGAAGAGAGGTAAGCCTTATTGCTTTCAGCTTTACCCCCAAGCTTCACTGGTCACAGTGAATGAAGTTTGGCTAGGCTGTGGACTGGAGAGAGAAGTTCTCATCCAGGTCAATAGGCTCCTGATACTAATATATGATCAAGGCAATAAACCAGATAAGGCATATAGATGACAATAAGTCTATAGGACAAATGAAAAGACAAAAAGAAAAATGGCGTGGTGGCCATAAAAAATACACTGCTCTGATCTCCGGCTGCAGGGAGCATAATTGAAGGCCTCGGCTGCTGCATTCTAAATTCTATTGCTGAATTCACCCCAAACCCACCCTCTGGATGGGCTGCTTCCAAGCAATAGAAAGAATACAGCAGGATTACTAAGATAAATCTATTTCTGATAGATCTGTTCCTGGAAGTTACAGGATTCCTCTGATTGGTAGCTTTAGCTAGAATATTCTGCATTAGCTTATTTCACAATTATGGCTGTGCAGGTGGTGAATAGTTGAGGTCTAGATTGAAGACGTATATTTAGGGGCCATCAGCACATAAATGGAACTGAATGAGATCTCTGAGAAAGTGAGTGAGGACAGAGGAGAGAATCAGTCTAAAACTGAATTCTGGGAGTCAAGAAAAAGAGGAAGAACTGGCAAAGAAACCTGAAAAGGAGTAATCAATAAATGAGGAGGAAAACTGAGAGAGTGTGGTACCCTAACCATCTCTGAGACATACCTAAAGAGCTGCGAAGACCAGAGTTGCAGACCTGAGTGTGAGTTATAAGACTAAAATGGGCTAATGTTCCTCACTACAAGGGATTTTGGATTGACTGTGGTATTGAGAGCAAGATCAACATTATTAAGCTTTGAACAAATTATTATGGGCTATGGATTAGTAAAGATGCCTTTGGTTTCAAAGACTTGAAAATACAACTCAAACCAGGTTCAGCAATAAAAGAAATCTTTTGGTTTACGCATATAAAATGTTCAATAGTAATGTGAGCTTCAGGTGAGACTTGATCCAGTTGCTGAGTGATGTCAAATAGAACGCTAGTCATTTTTGTCTCTGTGTTTAATTTTTCGTAGTATTGGCTTCATTCCAAAGCTAGCTTACTTTATAGTTTCAAAACTCTTTTCAACAGCATCTAGGCTGTTATTAGATGCTTTATCATTCATTTTTAGTGGGACAGAGAGAATTCTCTTCTGGTAGTTCCATCAGGGGAGGGGTTATTCAAGAAGCCTTCAAAAATATCTCATCACATTTACCCAAGTTAAGTTCATATCTATCATTGTGACCAAGAAGACAGGATGCACAGATTAGCTTGACCCATTCAGTACTTTCCCCACAACAACACTGGAGCTGGAGATGGGTCAATTTTGTCAAAACCTGTGACTATGAGTTTAGAGGGAAGGAGTTGGAAACTGGGGTGATCCGCTACAGTCTATAAGATATTTAGACTTGTTAAATGCAACATGTGGTTGAGGATGAAAAGTTTGGAAGTGCGGTCCCTATCGGACATGGTGAAGAAATTCAGCAGGTAACTCCAAGACACATTAATTGGGTGAAAAAAAAAGTTAAATATTCCAGAGAGAATGACTATTTCTTCTTCAGTGAAAAAAAAAAGTAATTATTATGTTTGTCAGGGATTAATTCTTCAACCTGAACCATGCCTCAGAATTACCTGATTCCCAAGCCCCATCCCAAGACTTTCTGAAATGAAATGTTCAGACATGGAGCTCAAGATCTATCTGTTTAGCAAGCAGTGCAAATGACTCTCATGTGGCCAGATGGGAGGCTATATGAGCCAATATTTAAGGTTCATGCAAAGCTCCCGTCAAAAATGAACAGTGTCACAGCTGTGAGCTGTGGCTTCCATACCAAGTGACAAAATAGCCTATGGTCTGGAAGTTCAAGTTCCATCAATGTTAATGAAGAGAAAGAATGTCAGTGCTCCCTGGTGGCATATCCCTTTCCTAGCAGATAACACATACTTACAGATTCTTATAGAAATACATGTCCCTCCCCATCCTACTACATTTTTTAAAGGCTGTGGATGACATGGTTTGATTCATGCACCTTTACAAGTAAGTTGCACTTCAGAGCCAAAGAATTCATTAAGAGTGAGTGGCAGTAGCCCTACATCCAAATGTGGTTTCACAATTAGATAGGACTCAAAATTCTTCATGGCTGTTTTCCTCTAAAATTATTATTATGTGACAAGCTGTGTTCTAAGTAAGATTTTGTATGTATTAACTTATTTAATTCTCAACACAACCTTCAACAGGAGATACTATTATTATCTCTTTTTTATAAATGAAGAAACTGAGGCATAAAGTGCCCAAGTAACTTTACTTTATAGACCCAGCTAGTCAGTGAATGTGTTGGTTCCATTATGGATTGATGTTAGGTAGTAGGGAGGCTGAGTTTAGGAATGTCTTTGGTGATATCAAACATGGAGGCCATCTGCTCATGAAATGACATAGCATCTTGGTTAATTCTGGACAACAGGGGACTATCTTAAGATCATTCAGATTATTAGCACATTAAAATAATAGTGGCCCCATTAAAATGTGGGTGGGGAGGACAGGATGGCATGCCTGACAAAGCTTTTCTTATCCTGACATACTGTGATCTGACATTCACTATAACCAAATTTGGCATTGTGAAGAGCCTTTTAATGACAGTTTACATATTTCAGAGTCATTTTACATGATTTGTGAGGAGAGAGTAGAAGAAATTTGAGGATTGGGATCAGATACACACCAAAAGAGATGGGGGAGTAGGGCACTAATCTGGGCAGTGTCTTCCCACCACAGCATAGGGGATGTTCAAGAAGCAGGCGATGTGAGGCAGGCAAAGCTTTGCTGTAGATTCCTGGAGGTGTTCCTAGTCACCTAGGGCCTGGCAATTATCTCTGCTGTTGGAATAACTTTAGGTAATGAATAGTAACCATTATACACAGAGTGAAAGTTACTTGCCTTTTGGACACTTCTGCAGTATGTACTTATGGAATATTTAAATAATAGGCCAAAGTAAAATAGAACCCATTTAGTTCAGAGTAGCTTGTTAAAAAATACCATGCCTAATAGCTGTGATTTTATTTGTCCAGTGATTTCATTGAGAGGGTCACACTATACTTTATGCATTAAGGTGGATGGTACTTTAATTTTCTAATCTAGGGATTTCTCAATTAATTGTTCCATTAATTAATTGACTCATTCATTCACCTAACACATTTACGAAGTAAGAGAAAAAAACGGATGAGTTTAGCAGGTCATAATCAAGAAGCCATCAGCATCTGACGTTGTCCTGAACAATGGGGAAACAATACATTTTTAGAGGAATAATAATTATTTATCCCCACAAAAGAAGACTGACTTTACTTTTATTGACCAGATATCATACATTTCCTTTTTTATTCTAAGCATAACCTTTCTTTTTGTTTTCATATTTTACTCAAATCATACACATTTATAGCCTTTTCCATTTAGTTTTCTATTTCCCCTGCCTGCCCTACAACAGGTCCTGCAGAGACAACTTGCTTGCTTGTTATTGAGTATACTGGGGTAACTAAGTCATTATTAGTGCTTATTGTATAATAGCTACCACTCAGTAGTACACTAATGACACCCAAGATGCTTCTCAAACATTATATGTTTATAATTTAATTCTCACCACAGCTCCAAGTTAGATATTCTTATTTCTATATAACAGATGAAGCACTTAGAGTTTGGAAGACTAAATGTCTTGTTTAAAGTCACTCTGCTGGTTAAGTGGAAGAGTCGAAGTTTGAAATTCAGGCCTCTATGGCCCTAAAGCATTTGTCCTTTGTTCTGTACCACACAGAGTCAATACTTTGAAATTCATTTCATTTTATTCATCTGCCTGTAAGGCAGTAGCCATTTTATTTATTCTGGCTGACTTTCCACAATTATTTTCCAATGTAGTGATTCACTGATGTCTTTGTTTTGGAACTTTTTCTTTATAGATGTTGCACTTGTGGGCATTGGCCTCCAAACACCTTTATTTGTACGTAAGGGGAGACCCATAGTATTTTCTCTTTATTCCTTCATCTGTCTTAACATTTTTACTGCTATTCTTTCTCACCTAATTTTCATTCACTTCCTTCACTTATTATCTCTATTCCTTAGTTCTATAGGGCCACAAAGAACTATATTGAAAAGAAATAAGAAATAACCTTTTAAAATGTATTTTTCAATAGAGATAAAGAGTTGGTGAGAAAATATATCCATGTTTATTGTCAAGCTACCAATAGAAAATGCAAGTATGTATATTGTCTTTCTATTAGACTGAATGCTTCCTAAGGTTATGGACATGTCTTAGAATCGGGCATAGTTTTTATGTTTTCCAGTTTTAAATATTGTATAGGAATTCAAGAGTCAGGTGGAGTCTTAAATATATCACTGGGTTCAAGAGATAGTTTCCATCCATTTGGTCTTTGCATTTGATGTTGAAGATATGTACTTCAGAATATTGTGTAACTTATAGGCCCAAATAATATTCTAAAAATAGGAAACTTGGTGCTACATACTATCTAAATGCACAGGCTAAAATGGATGTAAGTAAAAGAACTCAGCAGCTGGTACAAGTGTTCTGCTTTAAAAGAGCACAGTTAAAAGTGTCATTAGAATGCAGGGTTCATCCCAACATATAGCACCACATTCCTAATTAGTATTCTTTCTTTTCTTCTTTACTCATGCTGGATTAATGTAAGTAACTCAATTCTTATTTTTTATATAAATAAACTGAAAGTTTGGTTCTGAGACCAGAGAAGAACCTGCCAAACTCCAATTTTCTCTCCTTCTCTCTTTTTTTTTTGTAGTGAAATAATGGCATTTCTTGGCTCTGACATTTCAGTAATGTTCTAGAAATCCTTATTGCTAAATTGGAACATATTAAATAGCTATAGAAAGCTCTAGGAGGTACATTTTATCTACACATTTTTTTTTTTTTTTTTAGCCATTACACACTGAATGGGCACACTCTATCATCTGTTATAAACTTGGACATTAGCTTCTCTCTCTTATAAGTCTCCCATTAATCCCTTCTTGTTTGGCCCCACTTTTGTTGCTTTATTCAATCATCAAAATTGCAGCAGTCAACAAACTACCCTTGCCTGTAGTCATGTCCTTCTTCAAATCATCTTTCATAAGACTCCTGGGTGATCTCTATCATAAGCAAATAAAATCTCAATCACAATCACAATCACTCTTCTGCTTAAAAAAGTAAGGCAGTGGCAACCCACTGTCTAGCATATAAAAATCTTTAATATAATATACAATGTACTTCATAATCTAACTCAGCTCCCATAATTTTCAAGTCTTATCTTCACATCATGACCTCTTCATTTCAGTCAAACCAGACCACTGGATATTTCCTGAATATGCTGCCTTTTCTCACTGTTCTTGTTTTGGTACTTGTTACTCCCATGTAATGGCATTTTCCCCGTTTCCAGTTTGGCGAGGTGCTCATCACTTGTATCTGGTCTCTGGTGTCCACTCCTCTCTAAAGCCTATCCTGTTAGCCCTAAGGTAACAGGTAGCAAATTTTATAGCCTCTCCTGTTGCATTTACCTCTTCTGATGTTGATTGGGAGCATTTGTTCATTCACCTTTGAATCTACAAAATCTATACAGTGCCTATAACAAAAAAGTACTCAATAAGTATTTTTTGAATGAAAAAAATAAGTTTTAACCCACCTAGAAGGAAAAATAAACCTAAATAAGCATGTTTGTTACTTTATAACAATGAATACAAAGTTTGAAATACTTCATGCCTCCCCAATACAATCATGAAAATTCTTGTCATGTATATGCTAGGTTAAATGCTTCAGCTCAAAAAGTGTATGACTGTTTGTTTGTTTGACTTCGAGTGATACTAAAATTGACCAGAGGCATCAAATAGTGATAACCTGAACGTTCTATTTTAAGTTCCCCATTAATTTTTTCTTCTCATGGTTTTACGTATTGGTGATTGTTGCCTGATTCAGTTATTTCATTAATAATTACAGAAGGGTGATTTAAAAACTTCTATCATTTATTTCACAGTTATTAACCAAAATTGTGCTGAAAATAAATGAAAACAAGCAAACAAAATACTTTACTCATCAAACATAGCTATTTGGTTATTCTGAAATAGAGTTTATACAAGAAAGGCAAAATAGTGCTTAATTATTTATTGGCAAATTTTAAAGCAAAGATTGGTTCTCTAGTTACTTGCAATGGTGTCGAATGTACATATTTGTTTTTGAATTTATTTCTGTTATTTAGTATCATGCAATGTCCTTAGTACATCATATAATGTCCCATCTTTCATTTTGGCCATAATATTCTCAACTTTTGATTTGTGTTATCCCCTCAATATCAAGGAATTATATAATAAATCCTCAACACAAGTCTATAATCGATATTTTATACCCATCAGCCAATCAAGTGCAATAAATACCAATTATCTTAATAGCTGGCATCATAATTTCTCTGAGGGAGAGATCAATCTTTGCTTAGGAAAATTCCTTGATAAATTGCTTGGGATGGAATGAGAGAGAAGATGTAAAAGAGAGGAGAGAAAAAGAAACAAGATAATATGGCCAGAACCTGGAGCCCAAGTGGATAAAGTTAGTTTAGTCTAAAGTTAGTCTAAAGTTTAATGTTACATTGTTTGTGGTATAAACTATTGCCACCCCTCTCAAAAGTTTAGTAAAGTCTACTACATAACACTCAAATGCCTGGTATAGGGAATAAAATATTTAATGTATTTTAGAGGTAACAGAAACCATGGAAAAGGGATGAGTTCTATGTCTGCATCAATATGGTATAAACAAAAACCATGCAAGTAGAAAAGCGAGATGATAAACTTAATCAACTAAGCAGAGAAGGGTGTTGAAAGCCTTAGGTGGCTCTGAGAACTGAAGTGTTCTCAAAGTTTACAAATTCTGGAAGAATATTTTGGAAATTCTTCAGGAAATAAAAAGGCAAATTGAGCCAATCATATCCAGATCTTGACCCAACACAAAGAAATTGATTTAAATGTGTCTCAAAGCTTATAATAGAATTTAATTGTCTTTTCTACCCTCTTTCACAACAGGTTAAGACTTTTCCTCTTGTCTAGTAATGGTATCCTTAGTCATTCCTTTGCTTCAGTAATACCTTCTTAGCTCTGCAATCAATAGTCTATCCCCACTTGAGCTTGATGTTACCTTCTCTGGCAGGCATTTTGATCTTGCCAGTTTCCATTTGGAAAAATTCAGGTTGGCTTCTATCTCACTGTGGATAAAGTCTGAGATTTTAACGTAATACTTTTGTGCTCTTCACAAGATGCTTTGAACCAGTTTACTTCCTTAATTTTTACCCACAAGGCTGACTGCTCTGACCATTCAAGAACAGTGAGTTCAAAGCCCTGTTTTGTTGTTCATGTTATTCTCACTTTTACTTTTTTTTTAAAGCAAACTTTTAAAGTTAATATTTGTTGCAATAGGTTTGGAGGATTAATTTATGTAAAATATTGTCCTTGTATTAGTAACTTATTGCTACTCATGAAGAAAAGTATGTTTAGAAAGATGGGAAATATAAGTATATGTTTGTTTGCTGATGATAAAGACACAGTAGAGAATAAAAATTTGATGATATAGAAGGGAGAGGGGAGAGTTTTGGAATTATATCTTTAAAAGATTAGATTTGCTGTCCAAGAGGAGGTATGACTTTAAATAGGAGTGTGGTTAGTTTATTTATGGTAAAAGGTAGAAAGCAGAGTATATGGTGCAAATATTTGCAATTGGGAAGATCTGGTAGTAGAAAACTCCTAGCAGGAGGGAAGGGAATATGTGGCTGTTCCCTTATGATTTCTTCAGTTTTCTCAGTGAAAATAAAAACTCATCAGCTGAGAGTAAGGATGTGGGTGGATGTGTTGAAATATTTGAAAGGCATGAGATAGTTATCTGTGAGTAGGAGAACAAATGGACAAGAGAATTACAGTATAATTGCTGGACACCATTAAAGATGCATTAAAATTTACAATGAGATCATTCAGCCATATTCAGTTTCCTAGGTGTAGGTTTAAAGTAGGAAGAAAATTAGATTTATTTAGGCCTGTGATTTGGTCAGGTGATTATGATGAAATGACAGGCAAAGAAATTTAAAGTAAATACAAAGGAGTTAATGTAATGATTGATCATGAAATTAAGATGATTTGGGAGGGAAGATATGCTTCTACAGAGTGAGAGAAAGCAAAACTATGATATGACTACTAGGCTGGAGATCCAGTTTGAATGAAAGCATTGTTTGAGTTGAGGAAGTAGGGAAAGTACCCCAACATAGAAGTTTGAGAATGGGATATGTGAAATCAAGATCATGAAGTGGTTTACATTGTTAGCAAAGTCTAAAGCATGAACATTAGTGTTAATGACTGAGGTAAGGTGGAGTGTAAGGTCATTAGTAGAGAGTGTTCATGCATGTAGATATGGAAATTGTGTATTTTAGAGTTAAGGCAATAAGACCGTTGGATAGAGTGACAATGAACCAACATGTTTAAACTTTTCAAGAAGTGAGAGTGGGCAATAATTACAAAAACAATAATAAAGAAGTAGTGGGCAGTAAAATCCAATGACATGAGATTTAAAAGACAAATAAGTTGGAGAACAAAAAAGATTTTAAAAAATATTTTTAGTATCTTAAAGATATCCAACAAGAGGCATTCATAAATCAAGAATAACTACTCTAAAAAAGGGAAGTTAAGAATTTAAAAAGTGGGGGAAATAAAAGTATTATTATAAAATAAAATCTGATGGGCTCAACCATTAAATGGGCATAAATAAATAACAAATTAATATTCTGGAAAATAAAGATAAGAACATTGCCCATTGATCCAAATTATAAAGACATGGTATCTAAAAGAGAAGAGTTGACAGATGTGAAGGAATAAATTGAGAGTCCAAAGAAGTTCCAGAGGGAGCAAAGGGAATACTCAAATCAGTATTAGAAGAAGATATCCCAGAACTAAAGAGAGATCTTATTTCTCAAATTGAAAGAACTAGCAAGTGCTGAAAATGATGAATGAAAAAAGACACCTACCTAGACAAAGCATGATGAGATTAGAATACCAAGGATAAAGCAAAAATTCTGTTTCCAGAAAAGAATAGATTGTTAGTTACTAAGGAATGAGAAACAGATTAGCATTAGACATTTTTAATCAGCCACCCTGAAATGAGAAAATTGAGCTATATCTTCAAATTACTGAGTGAAAATAATTTCTTTGTTGTGTTAAAAAAAACACATAACATTAAATTTACCATTTTAACCATTTTATGTGTATAGTTAAGTATATTCATATTGCTATGCAGCAAAGCTTTGGAACTTTTTCATCTTGCAAAATTAAAACTCTCTACCCATTAAACACTAATTTCTCCTCCCCTCTTCCAGTCCTCAGCAACCACCTTAACTACTTTAGTTATTTCATATAAGTGAAATCATATAGAATCTGCCTTTTTGTGACAGGCTGTTTTCACTTAGCATGTCTGTGAGGTTCATCTGGGTTGTTGTAGCATGTGATAGGATTTTCTTATTTTTTTAAGCCTTCATAAGATCCCTGACTGAAAGAAGTTTTAATTTAACAGTATATGCACAGCTTAACTATAATTCAAATGTGAGGGAAAATTAAAACATTTCAGGCATAAGGCTTCAAGTGGTCCACAGAATCTTAAGCATATTTGCAGAAAGAGGAAGGTAGGGATACAAGTAATTTTGGTGAGGAAAATCTAGTTAAAAAAGTTTTAGCTGTTAAATAATTGCCAGTGCACAATACAAATAAATTAATTTGCAACTAAATTATTAGATGATTACATCATGTTATAGGTCAAGGAAATTTAGAACATGATAAGGATTTTCCTGTAGAGCTGGAGAATATAGATACTAAATAATTTTAGACATGCTTGAAAAATATGAGTATAAATATGTGTGACAAAAATATGAGTAATCATCATATAATATAAATAGGCTCTGTAACTTCCAGGAATAAGAAAAGAAATAAAATAGAACATTAATAACTTGAAAAGTTTAAAAGGACAAAGGAGGGCAAAAGAGAGAACAGGAAAATATGGTCAATAAAGAACAGAAACTGGGAGGTAAGAATAAGGACAATTATGTCCTCAACTGTGATATTCATTTTCATATTTATCATGGGCAATAATTTTTAATTTGGTTTAATTATATTTATTAATAGGATGTTTATTAATGGGTATAATTTCTCTATTAAAGCATGGAGAATTTTAGATTAGATAAAAAACAATATTTAGGTACAATTCAGAGATAATACTAAAATTGGCAAAGTTTGAGAATTTGAAAAAACTGATGCAAAACCATCTAACAAAAGTAAACATGTATGGCAAAACATCAAAAAATAGATTTAAGGCCAAAAATATTTGATAAACAAAAGTGTTATTTTATGTTAAAATATAACCGGCTCAGTGAGATGATAGAATAACAATGAAAAAATGATTGTTAAAAATACAAAGATAAAGTAAAAGTAACTCATTAGAGCACACTTGGAAACTTAATACACTTTTCTAAGAATTTTAAAGTTAACTGGAGAAAAAAAATAGATAAAAATAAGTAAAATTTCAATAACAATTGGCAAGCTTAATCTAATGTATCTCTCTTTGTTTCTATCTTTGTAATCCATATATAGAAAAAACACATCCTTTCAACCCTTTACAAAAATTATGCAAAAATAGATTAACCGTTTCAGTATATTCAAAATTCAGAATATTCTAATTTCAGTATATTCCAAAAAAAACCCAGAAGTAGTTCAGGCCACATCGTCTGATTGCAATGCAATAAAATAGAAATTAACTACAAAAAGATAGAAAAAAAATAATTGAAAATAATTACTTTTGAAGAAGGGAGCAGAATTTGATGAGTAAAGAAGAGGTAAAATGGGATTTTCATTTTTTTGGTAAAATTCATCTCTCTCAACTGAGACTTTTGTGATATTACCTTTGTAATTAAGAACATAAAAATCTATACAAGAAAAAGCAATTAGCAAGTTATTTCTTCAGTGAATGAAGAGAGTCTTAAATGTTCTCTTCATGTCAGTGAATATCATAGAGATAGGCATTATTCCAATATAATGCAATGAGAAACTAAGATACAGCTACAAAGCAGGTTAAGAGACTAAGTGGCTAAATTATTTTCCCCTTTTGGGAGGCTTACCAGATTTTTTTCAGAATTTTGTTTAAGGACAAATTCTAGCT
Organism: Macroglossus sobrinus; assembly: GCA_004027375.1. NCBI lineage: Eukaryota > Metazoa > Chordata > Mammalia > Chiroptera > Pteropodidae > Macroglossus > Macroglossus sobrinus. Next base: position 27,942 of record PVKZ01002346.1, read on the forward strand.
GCTGACGGTGACAGAGTTCACCATGTGCCTCGTTCTCTGAGATGTAAATACAAAGAAATGATGATTTTTATTATATAAAGTACAAAGCTTTTTATTCCTTAGAAGGAATGAGACAGTTCTGTGTTTAGAAAAGTTTATAATTCCTTCTGTTGGCAAAAAAAAATCTTTAAAGATAAATATCTTAACTATTAAAGAACATAAACAATGTTTTCTTAAATAACAATACACAAAATAATGAAAGCCATCTTTTTTTACTAAAAATAAAGTCACAGGACTTAGTAGGACATGAGTTGAATTCAACTTTCTCAACCCATTTAAAAATAGTTACTTTTCAGTGTTTCTAGTGCCTCTCTTTAGTCACAGTTAGACTTCTTGCAGTATTCAGAATCCTGATTCCTCTCCATATGACTTGTTTTCTGTGGCCTGCAAAAGGTAATGCACTTTTTCAAGTAAGTATGAGAAAGATCCAATCCTCAGAACTTTTTATTTGAGTGGCAATAAAATTCAAAAACTATATTTTACATTTCCAAATACTCCTGTGCTATATTATAGAAACATGACTTCTTTCTCCAAGGCAATCAAGAAACCCCAGAGAGAGCAGCAACATCAATTCTAGAAGGAATATATTTGCTTCATAAGTATGAGTTCAGCTATCAGAATTTTAAATTAAACAAATTTAGTAAAAGTCATTTTTGTAGAACCAAGTCATTTGTATATGTTTGGCATGTTGTGAAATAAAGGGGAAAGGTCTCCGTGTATATGGCACTTAAAGTTTACTTATTAGCTTCGACACTTGGTGAGTATATAAATTAGTCATGTGAATGCCAAACTGAAAATATGACTGTCAGCCTTGGCTAACAGCTGCCTGTAACAGTTTTGCCTTTTCAGTGGTAAATGGATTTTGGAAGTCTGGGATATTTTCAAGTGCATTCTTGGATTTCTTTATTTATTACCTGGAGACTCCTTGCTGAGAATCAGATCAGGACATATCGGTACATTCTGAACAAGTTCTAATTATTCTGGTGAATTCTTTTTTAACTTCAGAGTATATTCTTCTGTTGAGGTACACATTTTTGGTGACAAATGGGTGTTTTAGAGGATTGGGAGAAGGAAATTTGTGATATTGTGATTTATAATAAGTAAATATTTGGTTTTCCATCATTTCTGGCACAGAGTTCCTTGGAATGTACTAAGTGATGAGAGCGATAAAGATGTTATTTGTTATGTTAATGAAGGTGACTGTTATAATGCCCCTAGGTGACCTAATTGGACTATTGCTGGAGGAACCAACCCTGTGATTAGAAGGCTGGAACTTTTAGGGGAGGGGAGAAGGGCTGGAGATTGAGTTCAGTTGCCAATGGCCAATGCCTTAATCAATCCTGCCTATGTAATGAAAGCTCCATAAAACCCCAAAAGGACTGTTTTCTTTTTTGGAGCACTTTATGGTTGGTGAACATATGGAGGTGTGGGGAGAATGATGCCCTGGAGAGCACAGAATGAAGTTCAATGACCTTTCCCATGTACCTTGACCCATGCATCTCTTTAACCTGGCTATTTTTCAGTTATATCCTTTGATGATAAACCACTAATCAGGTAAGTAAAATTTTCCCTGAGATCTATGAGCCACTCTAGGAAATTAATCAAACACAGCGAGGGGGTCATTGGAACTTACAATCTATAGCCTATCTGTTAGGAGCACAAGTGACAACCTGGATTTGTGATTGGCATCTGAAGGGGGTGGCGGTCTTATAAGACTGAGTCCTGAACCTGTGGGATTCGATGCTATCTCCAGGTAGACAGTATCAAAATTGAGTAGAATCATAGGACACCCGACTGGTATCTGAGCATTGCTTTGTGGTGTGGAGAAAAACTCCCCCACACATTGGAGTCATTAGAGCAGAATCTTAAAACCAAATTCGCAAGAAAGAAGTTTTAAAATCATCAAACTTGTTGACAACCCAGTAAGATCTAACAATGAACTCTGTGAACAAGTACTGAAAATGCATTAAGATCCAAGCAAGAATCATCAACACTGAGTGAGATTTATTAAGCACCCACTTGTACATAATATGTCTAAATGTTTAGATTACTTTTGCACTCCTGAAAATTTCTCTTCAAAATCTAAAATAATTTCTAATTCATTTCTTTGAATTGTATTCTTTTTACCATATGTTCTTGCTGCATGATTCAACTCATTGATCCAGTGTTATGATTCCCCCGCTCCCCGGTTCCCTTCTCCTTACAATTGCTCCATCTGTATTTTTCTAGCGGTTCATTCTGCTCGTCTCTCTCTTGGTTTTGTCTTTGTCTCTTTATTTGATTCAAAGGGTGAGATTGTTGGCATTTAGGGTGAAGGTTATTGCATCTGACATCCCTTATATAAGTGCTCTTCTGGGGCTTGTTTGGGAATCACCTTCTTGCATTTTCTCAGTGTAACATGCGATTTCTTCGTGTTGTTAGTACAAATCCACAGCTCTGGTGAAGTCTGAAGGGTAATTTGAGGGGCCAGCTGGTCCTGTGGTCACGGATGACCACCCTAAAGGTAATGCTTGGAGTCAGGACCCAAATAGGCCCCAGAGGATTGGGTTCCACTTAAAAGAGAACATCTTCATGTTTCCCAGCTGTCCCAGTCCTTGGCAATTCAAGACTCATGGGGTTTCTTTCAAGAAGCACCTGTTTGCATTGTAGCCTGAATTTGTAGCAAATTATTTCTACACAGTTGGAAATAACATCAAATTGGCTCTTTTACCAGGCACGCTGGACGAATGCATTTGGGTTTCGTAGATGTTTGTGTGTTCTTGTAGTGTGAAAATGCCTTTATTTAAAACAAATACATTTTCCAGCTCATTATCCCACAGTGTGAAGCCCAATTCTGTTAAAAATAATTACAATGGCTGAATTATTTTGCTGAGAAAAACAGGTATCCACATGCCACTCCAAATCTAAACTTTTGTTTCCAACAGGCTTTTGGTGCATCAACCCAAGATATTGTGGCTTAAAAGTTTAAAGAATTTTCCTATAAGTTTATTGTTATAAATATTCTTACTGATTTGATGAACAATCCTTACCAATGCTTGTATAAGTGTATATCACATCCCTCTTAGGTTATATCAAAAGGGAGGAAGTTTCCTTTATTCTATTTTTCTTTTTTTATTCTTAAGATTTTGAAACATTAGATACTGCAGTCTTGTGAGAAAAATGAAAGGTCCATTTGATAACTTATGTATAATATAAAAGTCTAATTTGCTTTGGGAGAATAGGAATAAAAATCTGAAGAAGGTGAAACTTTAAAGATTTCAGTGTTCAAAGTCTGAAACCTTTGGGTCCATGAATGAACCTCTGCCATGAACTTCAAATGAACCTGCTTTTAAACTCTTTGTTCATATTTATCTTTGTCAGGACTATACAAGGCACATTTGCATGGATTATTCTTTCCTTCATCTTTAATTTGAAGAGAATTAAAGAATAGGTGAATGAGGGAGTTATTTAAGTAGTTAGAGTTGAACATTAATTGTTACTAAGGTTTATAAGGTTAAAGCAGTCATATTATCCAAGGAGAATGGAAAATTCCCCTAGGCGAATACAGTTTTTGCAGTAACTATTTTGGTGTGCAACAAATTTGAACTATGACCACATTGGCTGACCTACAAGGACACTGGGCAGAGACTCTCTAGCCCCATATAGGTACATTTTCCTGACCTTCAAAGATGCTCCTTGAGTGGTGCTGTGAGATGTTGGGGAATTCTGTATTTTATGTCCTCCTCTTGGTGACTCACACTGCACTTTAACATACTGAAAATTCAGAATAGTTCTTCAGTAAAGCAACTCATTTAACTTTATTTAATCCAAGTTTTCCCAAGCTTATATGAGATGGTGCCCTTTTTATATACAACACTTATTAACATTCTGTGATTCTACAGAAGGAATGGTATTTTTTTTTTTTTTTTTTTTGCTTAAAGAGCTTTGCAAAGCTTTTTGGAATTATCTCCTGATATACAGGTGGTGGATGATAAAAAATATCACATGCACTGATATTGCGAAATATCTTAGAAGATTTTAGAAGATGTGTGAAGACCATGATTATAAGGAAGATGTAGCACTGAGTAAAAGAAATACATAATTCAGTTATAAATCTGATTTAGCCTTTTCTGGCAGAGTTGTCATTCTACTTTCTTTTAAAATTGTCACAATTTGTTTTTGAGATATAAGCTAATGTTTACAGAAACTACTATACATGTGCAGCATCGCTGAAAAGTAAGAGCCTGGTTAAATATTGGTAGGAGTTAAATTTTAGGGGGAAATAGTCCAAAACTTATATTTAGGAACTTTTATCTTTAATATATGTATTTTTTAAAAGTTTATAATAGGAATATTTGAGTTTATCTCCCTTCCACCTCACTCTGCACTTCTGCATATTTTGAAAACAATTCTAAATCAACTCCAGTGTACATCATGGTATATTAGGTACCACGATGCGCAGGGGTGGGGAGAAAGAAATACAAAGCTTGTTTTCTGCCCTTAAGTAGCCAATCAGGAAAGACGTCACGTTGGCTTTTTATACTGACTAGGTAGATTGACCATGTAGAACAGAAGGAGGAAAGGTACATTCTAGTTGGGAGGTTCAGCTGAACATAGAAGCAGAAGGAAACATGGTCTCATCTCATAGTTGCTTGGCATCAGGAAGCAGAAATAACTCATGTTTCTTTGAGTCAAGTGGCTACCACCACTGAGCTGGATGGCTCTTTGCTCAGGGGACATGGCCTGTATCTATGGCCAGAGCCCCTTTGTTGCTTTTTATATGAATGTATTTCCCTCCCAGTTTAGAAAAGTTTAGGTACAAGAGTCTTGTCTGTGAGAAAACAATTGTTTATGAAACTGGATTGACATAGGGAAAAGGTCTACTAGAAATTTGAAGACTGTCTCTCTGATGGATGGGATGATGCCTTTGAGCAGGGTGATAAGAAGAGTGTTTTCCTGTGCAGTTGTGGTCATGTTAATAAAAAACCTTTCTCAAGTATTACTTGTAGGTCTCATCTTTCCATTTGGCAAAGGAAAGAGAATATACTTTGGACAATGGCTGGACACCTAAATACCAGGCTTTTGCTGGAAAGTTGATCTTTTCCTAGACCTGGAAAAGAAAGGAAGAGACACTTGTTTAAATAAATAAATAAGTTTTTAAAAAAATCTTTTTGAGAAACTTAGCTGATTTGGCAAAAGGTAGAAGGGGAGTAAAGAAGTGGAGGAAAAGGTAAGAAAAAGTCAAATTACTTCATGGCTGTTCACTTGATGCTGAATTAAATTGACAGCCTGATCACTTCTCACCTGCCTCTCTCAAAGGGCAAAGGACACAATCAGCTCTTTCATAATGACCGTTAGACTTGAACGACCAGGAAAAGTACACATTAAGAAATATTATTTCTTGTGAAATATTAACAAAACTCTGCTCTTCTGACTCTCTGCTATGCACAACCTTTGTTTTTATATGCTTGTTAAGAGGGACTTTACCTGTGGGGTACAGTTAGTTAACTAATTAACTGAGAGTTACTCTCTGAAAATTAAGTAGGGCTTTGCAGTCCAAAGATAGAAGAAGAAGAAATGAATAATTTAATTTTAATTGAAATTAGAAAGGCTTTGGAAATTTTTCTGCTGTGTTCTGGAATTTCGATATGTCTTTTCAAGCACCGTCAAATTCTGGATTTGCTGCCATGCCTGGATCAGTCTGATATAGGAATGCAAGTGCTGTTTAAATGAGGCAAGAAGGTTTTTGTTTTGTTTTGTTTATTTATTTTTTTAACATAAAAACTATCATCTCTCTTCTCAAAATTATAAAACCATTATTTCTAAATGTAGCCTATATGGGGTATAAGACAGTATAATTATTCTAAGGGAATTTAAAAATGATATCTAGGTACATTTAAAACACAAACTTGAAAAAGTACCCTTCAAAAATACATTGCCCACAAGCATTGAAATTCTATGTTGTCACCTTTAGCAAGATATCTAAAACTCATACAACGCACTGAGAGAACGAATAGGAATATAAACACTAGCTGTTTTAAGTGAAATCATTTAACTGCTTTCCTCTTTATATTATAGCAGCCGAGACTCATTTTAAGACCTAAAATCTGTAGGATATAAAACTGAAAGCAACAAACCAAGCAAGACAAACAAACAGACTCATGGACACTGACAACAATTTAGTGGTTACCGGAAGGAAGTGGTGAGGGTAGGTAAAATATAGGGAGGTCAAATCTATGGTGACAAAAGGATATTTAACTTTGGGTGGTGAACACACAATGCAATATACATATTACATATTATTGAATTGTGGACTTGAATCCTATAATGTGTAAGCATTTATAGATTTAAAAATCCTAAAAATGTGTAAGCATTTTATGGCATCATGTATTTTGTAATCGGTCTCAGTTGCAAGGATTATTAAAAAATTAGATCAAATATCAAGAGTAATTTCAATGTCCAAAAGTAGAGTTTACAGCCTAAGAACCACAATAGCTGGGGTGTAGTTCTTGTGGCCGGGAGGATACCGAACAGCCTTTAAAGTGTGGTCTGACTGAGGGCACTCTGGGAACTGGCCCATGATTGGCTAAAGAAGCATTTGACTCAGTCCTTGCCTGGACGTGCCAATTACAAAGCAGTATGGACAGTGCTACATAGAAGTAAACACAGGACTGTATATAATAGCTATAATAGCTCCTTGTGCATCTAGCTCGGGCTTTGGGAGTCAGCAAAGGCTCCTTAGAGCGTGGTTATCATTCCATGATGTAGAAATGTATAAAAGGGAGGTTATTATCTGAGTGCAGAACAATGAAATGCCAGCTACTGCAAGTATTGAGAGATGATTGAATGCTTTGTAGTACAATAATATTAAAGCTTTACATGTATGTTGTACATCCACTATGATGCTGCTTCTACAGCATTATCTCCTACCAGCTGAGTGTTAGCTACTTGAATGTTTCCCGATCTTCTCTTTTCCAGATACATGATAGAATTACACTTCCCTAATCCCTTGAACTAAATGTGATCATCAGACTTGCCTGATCATAGCAATGTGAACTTAAGTGATATATGCCACTCCTAGGTGGATATTTTAAAAGTCTGCATGCATTGCACCATCTCTTTTTCCCTACTGTGACAATCCAGGAAGCCTGTGTCTAGATAAATGCTCCTTGACTGAGTCTTGAGTAAATGTGAGAAGCAGTCAATCTGTCAACCCATAATGGAAATATGATGTGAGAAATACATTTTTGTTGTCTTAAGCCATTGAGATTTTTAACAGTGTAATCTTATCTTCCCTGACTGATATAAATGTCCATCCACAATTGCTCCTATGAACCCTCATGGTACGTGGTAAAGGAAATTAATCCTGACTAAATGCAGAAGCTTCTAGTACTTTTTTTAAAAGTAGACTTTATGTTTTATAAAGCAGTTTTACTCTTACAACAAACATAGAATGTCATGTAGCCATCATTGTACTTTTATACAGAGTATTTCTGCTTCCTTGAAAAGCCTCTGTGCTCTGCTTCAACTCCTGGAATTACTGATCTTTTCACTATCGTCATAGTTTTGCCTTCTCCAGAATGTCATATAGTTGGAATCGTACAATATACAGCCTTTTCAGATTGGTTTCTATCACGTAGTAATATGCATTTGTTTCCACCATGTTTTCCCATTTCGTGATAGCCCATTTCTTTTCAGCATGGAATAATATTCCATTTTCTGTATGTACCACCATTTATTTATCTGTTCACTTACTGAAGGATATCTTGGTTACTTCCAAGTTTTGCAATTATGAATAAAGCTACTATAAACAATTGTATGTAGGTTTGTGTGTGGAAATAAATACATTTTCAACTCCTTTGGGTAAATACAAAGGAGCATGATTGCTGAATTGCATAGTAAGAATCTGTTCAGTTTTGTGAAAACCCAAAAAAAGCAGCTATTGCATTTTACATCAACCAACAGTGAATGAGAGTTCTTTTTGTACTACATCATCGCCAGCATTCAACATTGTCAGTGTTCTGGATTTTGTCCATGTTAGTATGTGTGTACTGTCATCTCATTTTAATCTGTATTTCCCTGAAGGCATATGATGTGGAGCACCTTTTAATGCACTTGTTTGCTATCCCTATATCTTCTCTGTTGAAGTATCTGTTAATATCTTTGGCCCATTTTTTAACCTGGTTGTTTTCTTTTTTGAGTTTTAAGAGTTCTTTGATATTTTGGATAATAATTCTTTATCAGATATGTATTCTTTTGTAAATATTTTCTCCCTATTGGTGGCTTACGTTTTCATTCTCTTGACAGTGTCTTTCACAGAGGAGAAATTTTAAATATTAGTGAAGTTTAGCTAATTGATTGTTTCTTTCATGGACTGTGTTTCTGGCATTATACTTAGAAAGTTATGACATACCCAAAGTTATCTACGTATTCTCTTATGTTATCTTTGAGGAGTTTTATAATTTTGTGTTTTATGTTGAGATCTGTGATCCACTTTGATTTAATTTTTGTGAAGGGTGTATCTGATTTTTTTTTTTGCATGTGTATGTCTAGTTGTTCCAGCAACATTTGTTAAAAAAAGACTGTCTTTGCTCCATTGTATTGCATCTGCTCCTTTGTTAAAGATCAGTTGACTATATTGATGTGGGTCTATTTTGGGGCTCTCTATTCTGTTCCATTGATCTTTTTGTTCTTTTGCCAAAAAACCACTATCTTGATTATTGTAAGTCTTAAAGGCAGGTAGTGTCAGTCCTCTGACTTTGTTTTTCTCCTTCAGTATTATGTTAGCTT
>PVKZ01002346.1:36849-236327 GCA_004027375.1 Macroglossus sobrinus
TATGTGCTTGACATCTATTATATTGGTCCAAAGGCCTTCTGATTATTGACAATCAAAAAACTGAGTTCTGGTTCAGTGAGTTGTTTTCATAAAAAGGATAACCATTGCCTCCTGACACAATCTGAATGAGCCAAATCCACAAGAAACAAGTAATAAAAATTCAGGTCCATATGTTATTAGTCCTAGAATGAGATGATCATAATTCCAAACACACTTTGACAGACTTAAGATCACCTCTTAAGTCATTGTTTAAAATAATTCAATAATCAATCTGTACCAATGTATTTACTCTTTAGGCAGGTTAAAAATACAATTTACTTCTCCTGTCATGGTTTACCACAGCAGTGCCTTCTCAGATACCCCAGCCCAGTTTTCTCTGTGGCTCCTCATAGCCCAAGCAATTGCCAAGGCTTACTGTGTCCTGCTCCAGAGTTCTCATATCGTCGCTGTCTTCCCACTGCATTGCCAAGGCCTAGCTCATGCTCTGTTCATCACTTTCTGCATTAATATGGCTTTCTAATTCCAATTTCTCAGGCTCCAGTTTTTATTCTATGTTGCTCTTGTTTCTTTACTAAATCAAATCTGGATTTTTAGTTAAAACTGGGAAATCAGGATTCTTATTTTTATAAATTTTTAATGTCTCATATTATTTCTACTTTTAGTTCAGGTTACATTTGTGTGTCTTTTCATCAAAAAAATGTATTAGACTCCTTGTTCCCACAGAATAAAGGAATTCAAGGATATCGAAGCTTACTTTTCACTTCAACTACTAGTTTGTCCTTCAAGGTAGAAATTTTTATTTATTCTCCAGTATATTTCATATAAGACACACTTAGAATAAACATTTTTAGAATTGACTTGCTGAATGAAGTATTTATCCTAGTGCCTAATACTAGGTCAAAGGTAGGAGGGAGTAGCAAAACTTCTAGAAATGCTTCTTAAAACATCATTGCCCTCTCAATACCTCATCACTAAAGTGCACTGAGTGGTCCTCTATAGTGAGCCACTGTTACTGATGGAATGCTTAAATCACTTTGAGCAAGAAAAAATATTTGAAAACCACAGTTGCAGGCAATTAGGAGCCATTGGAAGTTTATGAGTAGAAAAATTTATGCCGAATAGTTATACAATAACTATTGCATAACTATTAAGACAATAAGTTTCACGCAGGGTTCTGGATCTCTCTTGAGCCTTTCTTTGACACCAATAAAGAAATATTTGACAGATAGTGGTAATGGAGCCCATCTTTGTCTTTTTAACTTACTATTTAAGACATGTGGAGTTATAACCAATGAAGTAATGTTTAAAATACTTCCCCAAATGTCAAAAAATGAATAGGGAATTGTAATATTTATGCACATTCTAAATTTTGGGATCATTTTTACCTCTTAATACATAGGTGATTTTTTTGTATGTTTTAAAGAGAGATTGTTTGGGGTAAATGTCATAAAATAAACTCTTTTTAAGGGCCAAGTTATGGCCAATTTATAAATTTCTTTTAAAAATAAATGAAGGAATTCCCCCCACCTCCATCTGTTCTAAGTGCTGCACCTGAAGTCCGGATTTGAGTCTGAAGCCTGCCAACATTTACATGCTGATTAATCCTATAAAATTTGATAGAGTCATTCCACTACAACACCTGGAATAATTGCATAGTTGCTGGTAAAAAAGAGCAGAAGGTACTGTTAAATCTGCCAATCGTGGCATAGTTAATAGTTCTCCAGAAATTGCACTAAATACTAGAGTCCTGACCTTTTTGTTTATTCACGGCCCATTTTCTTTGTACCCTTCTTCATTTGATTTGATTGTTTGTTGCTACATTTAACAACAACAAAAAGAAGAAGCAAGCCACCCACACCAAAATGCTCCCTTCATCCATTAAAATTAAGCAGTAATAATAACAGAAGCTGAGAGAACAGTGAAGTCACTGAGTTCCTAGAGTACATCAACAAAATTCAGGATAGGACTCTTTTATCAGTCAGGTGGATCTGTTGGCTCCCCTGTGTTGGACTGGGTCCAAGCCATGGTACACTGTAGGCTGGGCACAATTCTTCATAAGAAATTAGGCTAACTTGTTGTTCTAGAGCACTTTTTGATTTTTAAAAATCTTTTATTAATAGTGCCTTCATTCTCATGTCAATTATGAGAGCCAAGAAAAAAGACATCGTGTTTTAGTTTTCCATTTTATCAAGAGAAAACTAAGGTATTAAGTGGTTATAACACTTTTCTATAGTTAATTCTGGTTGACTATGCAGATAAACACCTATAGAAAAAAAATAAGACACTAGTCTACAGAAATAAGTGGCATAATGAAAGGATATGGTTTTTAGAATAACAAGCCTTGAGTAAGTTACCGAAGCTTGTCGATCCTCAATTTTCTCATCTATAAAGTACTAATAACAATGTTTATACATTGGTATGCAACATACATTAGTTTTCTCACTATATAATTTGCTCAGTTGTTACTTTTTCTAAATTCGTAAACTAGTTGTGCAATATGTGTTATGTATGGACTGCTATTAATTCATTAATACTTATGCAAAGTATTTGCCTTTTAATAAAATAGTTTTTAAAAATTAGCAAATAGATTAATTGGGCCACTTATATAGAGGAGGGAGGCCTGAAATAATTTTTAGAAACAGACTTTAAGTAAATAAAATAATCATTAGAGTGGTTAGAGTTAAAATTTGTACTAGACTTCAATTTTCTGAGTTTTTTAAAAGTAGCATTTGTGGTGTTTTTGTGATTATGTAAAGAATATTCCTTTTATAAAGTGTGGAAAATACAGAAGATCATGAAATAAATTGCAGTTATACTTGATAGATTGAAGATACCCCTTTTCTTGAAAATAAATTGCCCAGTATATCAGTAGATACATTTTAAAAGGCATAAAACCTCAAAGACACACCAAAGGGAAAGGATATAACAGCAGTCAGAGATGTTGATAAAACTTTGGAAGATGGGACACAGATGGATTGGTGCTAAATAACTTAAAAGAGTGAGAAAATAGAAATCTAGTTACACATGAGAGGGAATAGGGGAATGATTTAAAACAAAACAAAACAAAACAAAATCTAACAGTTTTAAGCTTCTAAATTCAGGACTACAGGTATATCAAATACTCTAAACAGAGTAGGGCTGAAAATGGGAAGATTGCTTTAAAATTTATATAATGGATACATAAATCTTCAAATTCTCTTATCTCAGCAGAAAATGCCTTCTATGGGAAAGCTGATCTAAAGAGACTTTTGGTCCAAGGTGCAGTTGAGGCATGAGGTAGATTAAGTGAAAATCTCCATTGAGGAATGTGTATTCCTTCCTTTCAGGTTACATGTAGAAGAACTTCTCTAGAGTAACATTCTTGGCATTTTGCCCTATCTATCTCTGTCTCACTTTTTCTCATGTAAGAAGAATTACCCAACTATTGATTTAAAAATATTGATCAATGTTTCATGACTAGGAATATGTAATTCATTTGCTCTTTCTCTGTGTGATCATAAGTAAGTTAGTGTGTTCTGTAAACTTGTAAGTTCCCTCAGGTATGCTGACCAAGGTCTAGACAAGGGCATGGAATTTGAACAAGCTCATTTGGCCCTCACATCTAAGCCACATTATTTCAACCAACTTGTGAGAAAAATAATATTTGGACTTCAGTGTCTCAGATGGGCAGAGTTTTAATTAATGAAACTGTTATTAATTCCCTAAAAAACAATTTGAACTTTGAATAAAAAGATTCATAATCTCCATTCTCCATTTTATTGCCAGAATATTGGCTGCTGGCATGATAAACTTCTTGATATACAGAAGATGTGTCAAACATCTCTGGGGAATTAATGAATGGAAAAAAACACTGCAGATATTAGCATTTGGGAATCTTCCAATGAAAGATTGGAAGTCCGAGTTCCTGTATGTTCACCTGTGGTACTGCACACTAGTCAGTTAGCCTGTTTAAACAAAAAGAGTTTCCAATCATCATTTTCGTGTTTCACTCTTAAATATAAATTTATAGTCAGGGACTTCTGAGGGAAAGTTCTAATATAAAAGGCAAAAACAAGCAGAAAAAAATGAAAGAAAGGATTTCAAAGAAATAGAAATAATATATGTACAAGAAGAAAACATCACACTTCATAGTACTAACCTGAGAAAATAAATTATTCCATGAAATAAGAATAGGATGACATAAAATAATAATAATAATATTCAGGAAAAAGGCAAAGTTTATACAAATTAAAAATATGATAGTGCATTAATTTTCTATTGCTGCTGTAACAAATTACTACAAATTTAGAGGCTGAAAACAACACATATTTTTGTCTTAAAGCTATGAAAGTCTGAAGTTCAAAATGGGTCTCACTGGGCTTAAATCAAAGTATTACCAGGGCAGAACTCCTTTTCAGAGTCTCTAGGGGAGAATTTGTTGTCTTGACTTCCAGCATCTAGATACCGACTGCATTCCTTGGTTTGTGACTCTCTTTCATTCTTCAAGTCTAGCAGTGGTTATGTGAGTCTTCATCACACTGCATCACTGTGACCCTAACTCCTCTGCCTCCCTCTTTCACATGTACAGGCCTCTTATAATTAAATTGGGATCATCCAGATCATTCAGGATAATCTTCACATCTTAAAGTCAGCTGATTAACAACCTTAATTTCATCTGCAAATTTAAATCTTTGCCATGTAACATAACATATTCACAGGTTCAAAAATTAGAATGTTGATATCTTTGGGATGGGAGCATTAATCTACCCCACACAGAAATTAAACCATCTAAATAAACCATATAATTAAAGGACTGAAGATAAAATTGTAGAAATAGCCCAAGCAGTAAAATAAAAAGATAAAGAGATGGAAAATAAGAAAGAAAAAATATGAAGACATTCAAGAACCGAGTCCAGTTAGATATTCCAGAAAGAAAATACAAAAAAAGAGATAGAATGAAATTATTTTAAAACAAACAATAATACAAGAAAGTTTCCCAGAACACAAAGACTTGAGTTTCTGGTTAACAGAAATTGAAGAAAGAGAATACAGAAGGAATTTATAAGAAGAAAATATCAGAAGACTAATACAAGGAAATTCCCCAAACTTTTCCAAAGTCTTGATATTTCAGATAGAAAGAGTTCACCCAGAGTCCAACAGAATGCTTGGAAAAGCATCACATCATACTATGTTATACATTTCAAAATACTAGGAATAAAATATATGTGAAAAGTTTCCAGAGAGAAATAAAAGAATCCTATACCAATTAGCCTTCTAATAACACTGACATTCTCTACAGTAACATTGGAAGTACAAAGAAAAGTAATATTTTCTGAATTTTGAGAGGAAATACATCTGTTCCTGAATTCTGATCCTGGATATATTGTTAATTAAATGAAAGGATTTTTTAATTAAAAATAAATTTCCTGCTAAGCACTCTCTTCAGAAAACAAATTAAGTGTCTGAAAATGTGGTAATGAACTAAGAAAGGAAGAAACAAAATTCAGTAAAAGTGTATGGTAAGAAATGTTTCAAATAAATAACAAAGGGAAGTTATATGCTTATTGCTATGAAGTATATCTAGGTTACAACCAGTGTGAATGGAATGGAAAGAGAGAAAGCTTTAGTAGGAATATCTCCAAGAAAATAATTTTTAAAATAAAGAAAGATTACCTAATGTATTCTATTTTAATGAGAAAGACTTGATAGTTTAGCCAAAAAATTTGGATCTAAATTAGGATCAATACTTTGAAAAGTAAGCAAATGAAACAAGAAGGCAATTAATAACTCAAGTAAAAACAAGCTGCATAAAATCTCAAAGACACACCAAGTAGACATAAAAATAGTATACTATGTAAATCAGTTCTAAATAGTATTTATATGATATTGAAAATGCTAAAGCTTAATTTAAATATTATTATATAATTTTATAAATAGTTATATTCTTACATAATTAATTATTATATGATTATTTAGAGGAAGATGGGGGATATATGTAGGTATATGGTTTAAGAAAGTTAAGTCTTTTTTTTTAATAGGAAGTCAAATAAAATGTCAAAAATAGATATTTCAAGAATTTTCAATATAAACTGATTATTTGGAAATGAAGATAAAGAAACAGTTAAGAGTTCAAGACATCAGGAGTTCAGAATGTAGGGGCAAATTATAATTTGGGTTTTTAAACTATGTACAAGTAATACTTTAAAAAAATAAAACAAATTAATTGTCTTTTTAAAAAATTTATTTTCTTTAATTATTCTCTCTCTCTCTTATTCACTATGCTCCAGCCATACTGGCCTTCTTCCTCTTCCTTGAAAATGATACCGTCCCATCCAAGGAGTTTTACATATGCTATTTTACTTTTCAGGAACATATGCCTTTGAAAATTTCCACATCTCTCTTCTTAATATTCATCTCTCAGCTCAATCATCATCTCCTTAGGGAGGTGTGGTGGTGTAAAGATGCTTGAAATATTTGATACTCCTCTTGTCAACAGGTAGAATCCGTTTCTTCGTCCCTTGAAGCTGAGCTGGGCAGCGACTATTTGATCAACAGACTGTGTCAGTAGTAATATTACGCTAGTTTCAGGCCCAACCTGTTAGAGCGTTGTCAGCTTCTACCATAGTCTTTTGGAGCCCTAAACTGCAACGTAAAAAGTCTGACTACTCTGATGCTACCAAACCAATGCCCAAGCCCAACACACAATGGAGTGTAAGTACTGACTGGCTGTAAGTCAATTCTTTGTAGGAGCAATGGAGCACTCTCTTTAGGAAGAGGCCAGGAGGTCTCCCAGAACTAATCTGCTCCTTTCCATGTGGTGCATCTTAAGCCTCCCAAGCCCTCTCGCATCCTCCTTGATAATACTCACTCCATTTCTTTATTTTTATGACCAGCCTGGTCTTTCCAATTTTTTCCTTCTTATAGTAGAGTCCAGGTCTTCATATTTTTTTTTTCCAAATGTTATTTCTGGCAAAATCTTTCAGCCTTTTTTCTTTCAAGGACTTAGAATTTGATTCTCAATGAATTCTCAAACAAAGTTCTTCAAAAATTGTGGACATTAGAAATATAAAAGATTTACTCTGCTATAAATTTTATAAAAATTAAAAACTCAAAACCTACCTTTTACTTTTCATTTCTGCTACATTGGACAATGAAAGCCTCTGACTCAGTAGGTCGAAGAGAAGGTTATAGGGCAATGGTACCTACAAAACATATTCCATCATATTATAATGCTGCAGAACTAGAATATTAACTCTGACAAGGTGATAACCACTGTTATATTTCTCTCAAGGTTTATTTTTTTTTAAAGCAAACCCACTTTTCCTTCAACTGGGAAAAAGGTGGGGGCTAAACCTTGGTTATAGACTTTCCCCAGTGTGTTGTGTGTGTATATGGGGGAGTACATTAGATCTAATTACATGCTAATGGTATTATCAGCAAAATGGTTCCTTATCAAAGCTGATGACTAACATTACTTTTCTCTAAGACTGAATTTGAAAATGGTTCTTTAGTCTACCCTTTCGTCTTTGGAGGCATGGGTAAAAGATTTCCGGCGAGTATAAATACTGTGGAATCAATCATGTTGAAAGCATTTGAAGTTAGAAGAAAAGATAAATTGTCTAGGGTAGTATTTCAGTTTAGTTGTTAGAGTTCTAAATGACTCCAAATTTGTTAGTCACTGTTGGAATCTTTATGATTCTTCTTGTTTCTCAAAGAGTGCCACACTGTGTAGGAACCACATTGACTTGCTGACTCATACCCTAAAGGCTCCAAAGAATGTAAAGCTTTTAGAAGTATTCATCTTATTTATTAAATACTCTTTTATCTAAACATTCAATAAAGTGCTATGCAGAGCTATAAGACCAATATGTTCCCATTGAGACAGCAGGATTCACCATTCCTTACTTACTAGGTAACTGCTATTTCTCTGAGTCTCATCACTTCTTCTATAGACTCCAAACTTTCTCAGGGGTGTTTTTGGAGGGAAAAAAATGAAATGAGCATAGCAATTTTATTGTTAATAGATGTTAACTATAGATATGGAATGAGGTAGAGAAAGAAAGGAAGAAACTGAGAGATATGGGTTTCCCATAAAGTCAACAGCCTGGTAGCATTCATGATATTACAGGCTTTGGAAATTGTGAGATTAAAACAGTGGCTGGAAGTTATAGAGACATGTTATATGACACTAGATATGTTGACTATTCTAATATAAATAATTTCATTGAATTTGGTTGTTTAGCTTTAAGCAATTGATTCTTCCAAGAATCTGGTGACTGGGGTAATGGGGCTGTATGAGTAAAGGACATTTCTCATTTGAGGAAGTAAGAGTTTCTTGCTGATTCCATTTACTTCTTTAGGTGAAAATGTGTACCAAACACTCATTATCTAGAATCTACATACATAAAAACAAATTTTACCTGGAATCTTACTAACCAATGTATGATGTATATGAAACTAATAACAAAATAAAATAAAAATATAAGAGCCATTTTATTAAGCTGAGGACAATAGGCCCTTGCAAGGTGAATATTGTTTAGCTTTCTTTGCTGTAAAACATTCAGCACAGTGCCTTTCATGCAGCAGGTGATCAATAATGTCACATAGGTGAGTTGAATTAATTAACCATCAGAGAAAGAAGAACTTGTGTTCAATATATTTATACAGTCAAGTATGAAAATTGCATTAAGATTGAAAAATCTTAGGAACATTAATAATTACTCATTTAATTCAGATTATCAATTTATTTGAGTATTCTGATTTTTAATCGTTTGAATAAATGGGGATTTGCTGGGGAAAAAATCTTTATTTTCTGGGACCATTTTATGTAATAGTTGACTATGGATTTGTGTCCTGCTCTTCAAATAGTCATTACTTTATTTATTCAATATATATTTATTTAAAATTTGATATCTGTTGAGCATTAGAAAAACATGGAGGAGAAATACTCTGATGTTCTGGGAGCTTATGATATTGCAGCAGGAATGGTGTGGATGTGCGCATACATAGGTTAGTAGGTACTTAATAACTTACATTAGGTATTTAATAACTTTAGATATAGTAAAGAAAAATGTATGTATATACAGGAGCCCCTAGAAAGGAACATCTAATAGTCATAGAAAGCTTTGTATGGGAGAGGGCATTTATGCTGTGAGAAGATGAGGATGACTTCACCATTTCTCTAAAAGTGGTAATATTATTATATTATAGGAATAGGAGGAAATTTTGTGGGTATAAGAAAATATTTTTCTTTAATTTGATGAGCCAGAGAGACAGTTGGAGGAAGATGCCCTGTAAACTAGTGTTTTCTGATATTATTGACCACAGTTCCACAGCAAAAAAAACATATTTTGCATTGTGACACAGTGTATACAGATACAAATATCAAGCTGAAACTAAAGTCTCACAAAACAGTACTTATCCTTACTACATGCAATACATTATGATATTTTCTATCCCAATCTATTCTATTCTAGTTTATGCTGGTTTTGATTCTAAGTTTTTAAAACCTTAATAGCATCAGCAGTTCAAAAATCTTTTGAGATATTTCTTCAACTGAAACTAGTATGAGGATGAGGGGCAAAGGTTTTCTTTGTAACAAATTTTATTACCTAATGCAAAGTTTCTCAACCTTGGAACTATCAACCTTGTGGGCCAAATAATTTTTTGTTGTGGGAGGCTATCCTGTGCATTGTACATGGTTTACCAACATCCCTGGCCTCTATGCCTTAGATTCCATTAGCATACTCCCGTACTTGAAATTGTGAAAATCAAAGATGTCTCCAGACATTGTTAAAATCTCCTGGGAGCAAAATCATTCTTGGTTAAGAACTATTGACCTAAGCAATTCCATAAAAGAGGTAATGGAAGAAGCCGGTGTGGCATGGATGGAATTGTCTGTACACAAGACATTATGGGTGTTACATGATAGAGCTTGTCTTCCATTCATTACTGGCACACTAGAAATAGAGTCCAAAGGAAAAAAGGATATAAAAAAACTAAATGTGCAGATTCAGAAAGACATCTTAGATTAGACCAGAGATCAAAGGCTACCATTATTGCAAATTTCTAAACTTTGCAAGAAGTCAGGATTATCAAATGCAATTTTCTATGAGTGATGAAAATATGCATAAGTGTCATCCTCACCCCCCTGATCATGTCCTCCAGATATGATAAATACATAATGCAAAAATTAATATTTTTGTGGGAGAGTTCTCCCATTATGTCAAATTTTAAAAGTGCAGACAATGAAATTTGCCATAGATAACTGACATATATGTGAAAACCAAATGAAAACCATAGTTTTCTTTATCTATGTGCCTTTCCTCAGATGCCACTTCATCTCTGCCATAGCCTTTGGAAAGACTTATAGCCTTTGTGAAAATTACTTTGCCTGGAAAAACTGTTTAAAGGATGGGAATTATTTCATATTCCAAATTTCATTGAAGATGGGGACAATGCTGTTATGGTCTTGTATGTCTTAGTAACTCTTTAGAATCTAGAAAAATGATATTTTTCAGAGATTTTATCAGATATTTAAAAATAGATGCAGATCCACAGGTTCTAAAGGAACTATAGCTCATTCATTAGAGAATAGAAATTATTGTGCACACTGAAAGAACCCCACCTCCACCAAAGTTTCTAATAGAGGATCTCTCTAGCTGAAACTAAACAGAATAAGAAGCCTGACCTTAATTTAACTTGAAATATTAATAATTTAACTTTCTTCCCCACCCCCCTCCAACCCCTGACCTACAGATGTTGCCGTCTCCCCTTAAGAACTGGATCTCTAAAGGTCGGAAGACTCATTCCATGCACTGGCTGCATGTACCTGGGGCCTGGCGCACCCCAGGTATGGTCCGTGGCTCCACCTGGAGCATGAACCCAGGACCTTCTGCATGTAAAGTAGACATGCTAGCAGCTATACTTTGGAGCCTTTTCATTTGTGCTTTAAATTTTTTTGGATTTATTTTGTGAATACTTTAAAAATGGGGTACATAAGAGTGTTCAAATTCTTAATTTCATGCAAAATTAATAATGGAAGGTAATTTACGTAAAAATTTGAAGACTCTTATTGCTGTCATTTTATTATTGGAGTATCTTTGATTTAATTGCAGAACCTCTAATATCTATGTTAATGTGGCTGGAAAAAAATTTGGAATTAGAATAGTGAGTGAAGGTTAAGCTATAGATAATAGCATGGTCTCAGAAGTTTTAACCATTTGCATGGTTCTTATCCATTCCAGAGCATTTTGTAGGCAAAACTAAGCTGACCTTAGAAAGTCCAGAATGGAGCAATGGTTGCTCTTGGGGAGTGGTCTCTTGAAAAAGTGGGAGATGGTCTTTGTCCTGATAGTGTGCTACGGGTCTCCTCCCCTGGGGAATAGCTCCATTTCTAGTTTATCACTAGCTTAACAGTTATCCCAATGGGTTTAGAGGTTGAAAAGTTGAGCAAAGTTGGGAGGGGGAATACTTGTTCTTTCCTCACGTTTCCTTCAATGTGGAGGGACATCTATTAGTATAACACTCTTGGCTTCTCTTCACGTTGGCCCTGGTGCAGGTGCAGGTGCAGGTGCAGGTGCAGGTGCAGGTGTGCTGAATTCAGTTTGGTGATTTGACAGAGGATGCGCAGTCCCAGCTCCTCCCCTTCCTCCAGCCCTTTTCACCTGAGCAACATACAGGCGGGAGGCTAGGGAAGCTCGCTCTGAGGTATGGTCCTCTGTGCTCTCATTTTGACAGTGGTGGATTTCCACGTAGAAAGCCTCTTGATGTTTGGCACCACCTGTCTTACTCTTGACTTTAGTCATAGTTACCTCCGCTCTCCTTCTCATCTGTCTCTTAAGTGGTACGGAATTCAGGACAGTTGAAAAAGGTTACAATTTATGAATCTCTTCATAATCCAAAAGATCTTCTTTCCCTGTGGAAGGATTAAAGGGTGTAAGAGTAGAAAACTCCACTCTACTGCTGAAATCTAAACTTTCCCTGAGCCTTTTGCCCCCGGCTCCCTTGTGCACAGATTCTCTCCGGTTTCTGAGGGGGTGATCGACACTGTCCCATTTATCATAGCTGGCCACTGGGAATTGAACTTATTCTGGCCAGAGGTGATTTTTTTTTCCTTTTCAATTAGCTGAGGAGAGATTAGCCTTTTTCCCCAAAGCAGCTTTGGGGAAAAGGCATGATTCCCACCAAAGTTAAAGATCCTTCCCTCATGTTACAGTGTCCTCCCTCCATAAATAGGCTGCACATGTCTCCATAGTGACATGCCTCTGAGCTGTGTGTTCTGAACAGCCAGCTACTTCAATTTTCCATCCTTCGCTTCCCCCATTTAAACCAAACCAGGCCAAATCACATCTTTAGGATAATGAGCAAATACCCAATTATGTCCTCCATGGCAGAGATTCTGCTGTTCAGAAGATGAAGTGCTTTGCCTCTGATCTGTTCTCTCTGAGAATCATTCTCATTTCCCAAAGGATTGGGAAAGCACTTCCCTAAAGGAGTTACTTCAGAGGTTTTCTCATTCACCATCTAGTGTTTCTTTCATCATACCATATTGTCTAGTAAAATCTGAGAATCACTCTTTGTACATTTCCACTGCTGAATGACATGTAGAGAGGTGTTCAATGCAGTAAGTCTTATTAATACATTGGTGTCACGATGTAAGCCAATATTGCTTTTGAGATGTTTTTTAACAGTTGAGTGAGTAAATTTTGAGTATTGTAGATACACAAAGCATAGTTTTAGGAGGCCTTATCTGTACTAACTTTGCCATTAGCCACCAATGACTTTGGGCAGTTACTAAACAACTTTGAGTTTCGGTTTCCCACTATGTTAAGAAAATGAAAAGATTTACTTAAATATGTGATAGTAATATAGTAAAAGTGTTTGAAAAGTTGAAAGGAATTTAGGAATACTAGGCATCTGAACTATAGTGTAACCGTAGCCACACAATGTTAAGGAACATTGATGAAGGGTGTTTGGTGAATATGTGTTTTGTGAGTCCTCCACTGAATTAAGTGCAGCACTGGGCAGAAAGCAGATGCTTGCTAAAATAACTCTCAGCATGATTACCATATTACAAAAAGCTAAAGGATCCATCTTTCCACAGGCTTCAGTATACCTTTCTAAACATTAAGGAGTGTCCTTTGCAGAAAACTTTTTTTGTTAATGTTGATAGTAAAACAGTCAAAATCATATATTTATTTTTCTCAGTCTTTGATTTTGCATGGCCGAGCATTGTTTTGGCTCCCCTTTCTTGCAGGGAGACATGTATGGCTCATAATAGACCGGTGTTTTTTAAATTTGTTCAAATTCTGATTAGGTAGATTGGGACCCAGGAAACTGCATTTCTAACAAGCTCTCAAATGATGTTTGTATTGTTGGTCTACAGACCTCACTCTGAGTGTCAAGGCAAGACTATCAAAGGTAATAGGCAGGGAAGTTGTCTTTCTAAGAAGGATTTTAAAGAAGAAAGGAAAAGGGAATATACTCTTGCAGTCAAAACATATACTGAAATTGATGAAGATTCCAGTGGGGAAAAACAGTGCTGTTTTTTATAGCCTAACACCTGTAACTTGAGGCATGTTATGGCTATCTAAAAAAACTTCATGGATAAATAGATATTCCCCAATTAGATTTGAAGAGTTCTTTGTAAATTTAGCAGCTGGAAAGAGTTGAACAAATATGATATGGCTTTTTTTTTTTTTTTTTTTTTTTTGCTCGTTGAGGTCAATTAGTTGGCAAATCTGAAGACTTGCCTCTCAATATCATTGTCACTGTTATAGTCAGTGTCTTCAGCATGAAAACATCTCTTTGGGGCACATCATTAGTAATTGATTCTGTTACGCATCTTGTCTAATTCTACATTTAGTTTGTGTCATATAGGCCACATTGTGACACCAACCTTTTCTGAGTAGATAATAATATTCAGTCCATTGGAGACAGCTTCTAGCTTGTATTCATGCGACTAATACAAGAATCAAGAATCAAATAAAGTATTTATAAAAATATTTATCTCCTCTTTGATGGTAGGTAGGAGGAAGCCAACAGAATCAGAACACCTATTAACATCAACATTTTCTTTATTCCTTTTTCAGGGTCAAGATCAATGATGAATCTGATGTGATCACCATCAAAAACAAGGTAAAATAAAGTGTCCCCAATATCAAGGGCCCCCTTTTTTTTAATGAAAGTGATCACAATAGTTTATCATTAAGTTTGGTCATTTGAGATTGGGTGAGTTTGAATGAATGAAAAATATGAATTACGGTATGTTTTTTAAATGTATTACTTTCAGATATCCACAATAACTGGAATGAAGCTCACAGAGAACATTTTAATAAATAAAAATATATTTTAAATAGATTCTTCTAAAATGTCTGAGGGTGTCAGAAAATTGTCCTTCAAAGTTATTTTTTTCACCATTAGCATGTATGTAAACAAGTTGTTTAAGAATAAATTGACCTCCCCCCAAAAAAAAATCCTAGTTTTTTTATATATGCCCAATGGTGGAGCTGAAAATAATGAAGTTTTTGTTGGCATTACAGTGTCCATTTCAGTTTGGCTAGTTCTTTCATTCCTTAGTCCCATGAACATATACTTTGTTTATATTTGACCAAGTCAAGAGATTATTTTTATATGGCATAAGAATATGCATAGTTCACTTTTCTTCCATTTAATGCAAGTAAATTTCTATTGCTTTCCTAGTTTTCCAGTGTTTAGAAGCAGGCGATGGTATCCTCCCAGATGGTTGCATTCTGAGGTTCTTGTCTATAGGTGGAGCCGCCTATCTGGGGTTTGATGAAAACTCTTTCACTGATGATTCCATTTTCACATTTTTTAAATACTCTCCCAATTAACTGCTTCAATATGTTTATGAAATTTCTAACCTGATAATACCAACAGGCGTAACATTTGGTGGAGATATTTTGATGTGAGCGGAGCTGGTAGTGGTAATACAGCAATAATTGCCGGCTCATTTACGGACTATTTAGGTCGTGCAGTGAGCCAGATGAGAGCAGCTAATGAGCACAGCTTCTTGCTGTAATTAGTCGAACAGTGGTGGCTCACAGATGATTTACAGTTTGCAAAAAAAATCTGTGTATTTACTGAAGTGCTTATGTATTCTGTAAAGTTGTGACAAAGTAACAACTTGGGGATGTTGTGCTTTCTGCTCCCACATATTCTTTGGAGAGATTAAACAATAATGCTATCAGCACCCACAGCTTTGGTGGCGAGTGGCATAAGTGATAGGCAGCTTCAGGTTTTCTCTTTGCCTGTTTCTCACCCAGTATTTCTTTCACATTCCCACAGTTTCTTTCACATGCCTCTTTAACAATGTGGTAGGTACAACGAAGCATCTCCACAGCTTTTCCGCCATGTTTCCCATAAAGTGAAAGGGAGTTTTCTTATGGCTCCCCTTTTGGTAGTCGGATTTTTAAAACCCCAAGCAACTGGAAGAAATTCTCTCAAATAGCTGCAGAATATAGTTTCCTCTCTTTAAAGGTTGATTATCCATTTCTGGAGAGGACTGAGGCCAGAAAACCATATCATAGCAAACAGAAAGTAGACCAATTATTGTAGAAAATATTCTGTTTAAAAAATTTGGTTTGAGGCTGCCCCTGGTTTTGGAATAATGACAGAGGCATGAATGACTGTAAATCCCTATGAGTGGTTAGCTCTCAAGGAAAGACAGTTTTATCTTCTCTTGAAAATTTTTTTCTATAGGTAAAAAAGTAATTGTTAGATTTTAAAAAATATTTTTCTTAATTTCTCTTTTTGCAGTCAGGCTGATTTCTTTTTCTCAAATCTTTGTACAAGTAACTTGTTAGTGTCTCAGGTCAAATTTAAATATTGCCACGTTGCTCACAAACTACACTTTCTCATCACTGTGGCAGCCAGAACTGACTGTCCTATAGAGAAATCCCTTTCAAGGCAGAGGGGTGTTTCCTTTTGGAATTAGTCTGATGGGCATTTTAGAAATAACGAAAGAAAGGAAAGAAGGAAGAAGGAAATCCTGATCTATTGACGCATTTAATTAATCAGATAAAGCAATTAGAGGGGATAAAAATCTCTTGTGCTATCTTTGAAAAATTTAAGGTGGATTTTTCAGTTACATACAACAAAAGTCTTACTAAAATATACTGTTTCAAAAAGTTACTCATGACTCCTTTTGTTCATAAGTGTAAAAATGGGAGCCCACATCTCTTGGTGATGAACAGAGTTGATATATTTTGTTCTGACTTAGATTTGCATTTGAGTGAGAAGTGTGTAAGCAGAGGGATTATGAATTTGTTTAAAATTAGTAAATACTATTTAAAAGAAAGCACATGGAACCTGGAAGTGTCTAAGGAGGTAATAATAAATGTTTATTGTCAAAATTGGGAAAAATTAGGAGTAACTCAGAATGATGATTGCTAGGCCTCTGTTTCTTTATTGTGAATAAGTGGGATTTTCTAACAAACAAACCAATAAAGTCATTTTTATTCTTTTGGCTTTTCTACTCTTACACAGTTTCATTGTCCTGATGTTTTTTCTATCGGGTTGCTTGCATTAATTTCTGTTAGTGAGTCAACAATGAAAAAAATCCATCCTCACACCATATATACTCTGCCAGAGAGCAGAGACTGTGGTCTATTTAGTAAGTATTAACTGATAACCAATTCAGGATAAGTTTATTCTGAAAACTTTCTAAGACATAGAATGACATAAGTGTATTTAAAAAGGTGAAAGTATATTAACATTTTTCTGTTGATAAGAAACTGTCAAGTATTCCTTAAAATGAAGTGTTAATTGTTTTGATGGCCTAATGGCACCTACCTATTTACTTATTTACAAAGGCAAACTTCTGTCCTCCCTCCCCTCCTCCAAGCTCAGGAAAAGGAAAGCAATAATGCATTGAGATTAAAAGACATCTGGATCAGCTTCTTGAGAGAAACATGGCACTACAAACAGTGCTCTAAACCCCAAGTATTGGAAATGATATACTACAAGCAATTTCTTCATCTATAAAATGCAAACAATATGAGCTACTGTGAGAAATTAGGGAAGATTTAGTACCTTACATAGTGTCTAGTATATAGTAGATATTCAATAAGAGGTAGCCATTATTTTATTAATAATAATTATTCTAAGGGATGTAACTTGCTATGAAAACTACTCACTTTCAAAATTCTGTAATGTACTTTTATGAAATGATTTTATTAAAGAATTATTAAATGTTCCTTTTTGAAATAGGTCTTTAACAAAATGTGTGTGAACATAGAATGTACATTTAGAAAGACAAGTTTATTGGTGGTCTCTGTGTGAGAAGAAATTTGATTCACACCTGAGAGACTATCTACAAGTTATAACAATAATGATGAAAATTTCTAAGCATATTTTCTACCACACTAACCTTTCTGTACTATTTTTGCTTCACTTTTGTTAGTCTTTTGATATTTTACTTAGAAGTGTTAAACTTAACACTATTCTTTTAAAAGAGAAGTATGGAGTTCTGGTCAAGATGGCAGGGTAGGTGGACACCATGCTTGCCTTTTTGCATGACCACATCAAAATTACAGCTAAACTACAGAACAACCATTATTGAGAATTGTCTGAAATCCAGCCCAGCAGAAGTCCTACAACTAAGGACATACAGAAGAAACCACAATGAAACTGGTAGGAGGGGCAGAGAGGTGGGTTGTATACCCATATGTGGCAGTTAAGAATTGGAAAAGATACATTGGTGTCTGGCTTCAGACTTTGCTGAAGCACCACTCAGCCCTTCTTTAGAGATGACACACCCAAAGGGAAAACTAGGAAGACACCAGAGTCCTACTAAAGTTAATCCTGCTCTGTAGGGTCAACCCTTGTACAACTGCTCCTCCACTATTGTCACAGCCAGTCCTCACAATCAGCCTGATGGTCAGTCCCTCCCACTGATGTGCAAACAGCAAGCAAGGCTCAACTACAACAGGAGGGCACACATGACCCAACAAGAGACACACCTGGAACATCCAGCTCAGGTGACTAGGGAGATGGCATCGCTGAGTTCCACAGGACACTTACTACATAGCACCACTCTACTAAGACTAGGAGGCTTGGGAGCCCTACCAAATACATAGAGACAAACACAGGGAGGCTGCCAAAATGGGGAGACAAAGAAACATATTCCAAATGAAAGAACCAAACAAAGCTCCAGAAAAAGAACTAAACAAAATTGAGACAAGTAACCTAGCAGATGCAGAGTTCAAACCACTGGTTATAAGGATGCTCAATGAACTTAGGGAGAGAGTAGAAGTCAGTAAAAACTTCAACAAAGCAATAGCATAAAAGTTGAGATAGAACACACACACAAAAAAACAGTCAGAAATAAAGAATACAATAACTAAAATAAAGAATACATTAGAGGGAATCAACAGCAAGTTAGATGAATCGGAGGTTCAAATTAGCCATTTAGATGACAAGGTAGGATAAAACACCCAATCATAACAGCAACAAGAAAAAAGAATTAGAGTAGTTTAAGGGGCCTCTGGAACAACATCCAGCATACTAACATTTGCATCATTGGGTTACCAGAAGGAGTAGGGAGAGAGCAAGGAATTGAAAATCTATTTGAAGAAATAATGACTAAAAATCCTCTTAACCTGGTAAAGTAAATAGACATACAAGCCCAGGAAGAACAGAGTCCCAAACAAGATAAACCCACAGAAGCCCACACCAAGACACATCATAATTAAAATGCCAGAAGTAAATGACAAAGAGAGATTCCTAAAAGCAGCAAGAGAAAGGCAGCTAGTGACTTACAAAGGAGCTCCTATAAGACTCTCAGCTGATTTCTCAACAGAAACTTTCCCAGCTAGAAGGGATTGGCACAACATATTCAAACTGATGAAAAGCAAAGACATATAACCAAGGTTACTCTACCCAGTGATGCTATCATTTTAGACTCACGGGACATAAAGAGCTTCCCAGGAAAGAAAAAGCTAAAGAGTTCATCACCACTAAACTAGTATTATAAGAAATGTTCAATGGATTTCAAGAAGGAGGAGGAGGAGAAGGAGGAGGAGGAGGAGAAAATTAATAATAGAATGGCAATAACTACATATGTATCAACAATTATTTTTAATGTAAATGGATTAAATGCTCCAATCAAAGACATGGATAAACAGCCCAAGTCTGGCAGTAGGCTTTAATGGATAAGAAAATAAGATTCTTACACATGCTGTCTATAAGAGACTTACTTCAGATTGAAAGACACACAGAGTTTGAAAGTAAAGTGATGGAAAAAAATATTTCATGAAAATGGAAATAAAAAAAGCTGTGGTAGCAATACTTATACCAAACAAAATAGACTTTAAAACAAAGGCTATAACTAAAGATAAAGAAGAACCCAGTAATCCCACTTCTGGGGATTTATCCGAAGAAAACCAAAACACTATTTGGAAGGAACATGTGAATTCATATGTTCAGTGCAGCATGGAGGCAACCAGGATGTCCATCTGTGGAGAAATGGATAAAAGAGTGTTGGTACATATATACAATGGAATATTACTCAGCCATAGAAAAGAATGAAATCCTGTTATCTGCAACAACATGGGTGGACCTGGAGGGTATTGTGCAGAATGGAGTAAGTCAGTCAGAGAAAGACAAATGCCTTATAATTTCACTTATATGTGGAATTTAAAGAAAAAAAATAAGTGAACAAACAAAACAGATACAAACTTATAGATACAGAGAAGAAACTGATGGTTGCCAGATGGGAAGGCAGTGGGAGTTGGGTGAGAGAAAAAAGTAAGAGGATTAAGAAATTCAAATTGGTAGTTACAAAACAGCCATGGAGATGTAAAATATAGTAAAAGGAATATAGTCAATAATATCGTGAGAACTATGTGTGGTTATTACAATATGGGTGGGTACTAGATTTATCATGGTGATCAGTTCATATGTTATATAAATAATCACTATGTTGTACACCCAAAACAAGTATGTCCATTAACTGTAACGGAAAAAAAAATTACTAAATAAGTAAATAAAAGTATTCAGTAGCTTACTTTCAACTATTTATCAACTGTATATGCTTGTCCCTTAGGGCTCTCTTAATGCATATTTCCCTATTTATTTCCATTGTTATCCAGAAAACATAGTATCAAGATTTCACTGGTCCAGTTAATAATTATTGAACAGGTCTGAAAAAGAATTGACAGCAGAGTTATTTTTCTTTTTAATCATGTTTTCTTTTAATAATGATAATTATTAAATACTAACTTGGTTATGAATCTTCAAAGCAGTTACTTCCTGAAATTAAACTTAATACGTGAGCATCTTGGACCAAACCCCTCTGGAAATTCTCAGTGGTTGTGTAAGAAAAATTATTGTTCTCTGCATGTGTCTTCTAAGAGTCTGAGAGGCCACTGTGTAATCATCTTAAGAGTGGCCTGTTAAGTCAATGGCACACACATGCACAAAACACAATATAAACAGTTATGAAGGCTGAGAAAATTAACTACATTTGTAGGATATTAATCTGTAACAAGTTTATTAAAAATGAAAAAAATTATGTAACTTCACATGCTTCTTATTTATCTTAAGGAGGTAATTTTTAAATGCATGTCAGTAATCGTAGAATCATTTACTCACATGAGGGATAGATAAGAAAAAAGGTAGCAAAAATATGTGAAAAATACTTATCTTTAATTATCAAAGAAATTTAAAAATTGAGGTATTATTTTGTATTTGACAAAAACTAGAAGATGAATATAAATTGATATAAGTGCATAGAAATAAATACTTTCATACTTATTTTTGCAGCTTCATTAAGACAATGATGTATAACAAACTGCACACATTTAAAGAATATAATTTGATGTATTGTAACATACCTGTTATACCTGTGAAGCCATTGTCATATCAAAATAATGAACATATCCATCACCCTCAAGAAGTTCCTTGTGCCCCTTTGTAATTGATTCATCTCTCCTCTCCTGAAATCAGTTAGTGATCTGCTTTCTGTCACCATAAATTATACAACATTTAATGAAATTTTTTAAGTAAAGATAATCATAGAGTATGCTCTCACTTATTATCAGTCAGCATATTTATTTGAAGATACATTTATGTTGTGTATATCAACAGTTTATTCCTTTTTATTGCTGAGTAGTATTTTATTGTACAGCTATACCATATTCTGTTTACCATTTGATGATGGACATTTGAGGTTTATTTATTTTTTGAGCTATATAAAGCTGTTTTGAATATTAGTGAACAAATACATGGACTTATGTTTTCATTTCTTGGATAAAATACATTGGAGTGGAACAGGTAGGTCATATTGCCTTTAACTTTTTAAGGAACTGACAAACTATTTTCCTGAGTGAAACTGTTTTCAGCAGTCTATGAGAGTTCCAGTTGTTCTACATTCATGCTAACACTTGGTGTGAACGTTTGGGGGTTTTGTTTATTATTTTTAATTTTAGCTATTTATAATAAGTATGTAGTAGTATCTCACTGTGCTTGTATGTTAAGTTCTCCAACTGTTTCTTTTAAGCAAAATTCTTTTGGGTATTCTAGGTCCTTTGCATTTCCACATCTATTTTAGAATCAGTATAATAATTTTTACCAAAATGCCTGACGGAATTTTTATTAGGATTGGATTAAATCTGCAGATCAATTTGGGAAGAATTGACACCTCGGCAATAGCAAATCTTCTGACCCACAAAAATTAGCTTATCTCCCCATTTATTTAGGTCTCCTTTAATTTCTCTTATCAATGTTTTTTACTTTTTATTGTATAAGCCTTGTATGTAGTTAGTCAAATATTTGTCTAATTTCACATTTTTTGGTGGCATTACAAATGGTATTTTTTGGTTGATTTAATTTTAATTTCCAATGGTGGTTTGCTGGTATATATAAATACAATTAGCTTTTGTTTCTTGACCTTGGATCCTGAAATCCTTCTAAGCTCACTTATTAGTTGCCTCTTTTGAAGATTTTTTAGGATTTTTTACATAGACAATTGTCTGTAAATAAATATAATTTTATTTATATATTTCCACTCTACATGCTTTTATTTATTTTTTAATATCTCATTGCACTGTTTAGGACCTTTAGGACCATGTTGAATAGAAGTCAGTGGAGCAGAAATATCTGTCTCAGTCCTGGTCTTGGGGAGAAAGCAGTCAGTTTTTCACTAATTGTAGATTTTAATGTATATGCCCTTTATCGGGTGAAGGAAGTTCCCTTCTATTCCTAGTTTGCTGAGAGTTTTTATTGTGAGTGAACATTGGATTTTGTCAAATGCTTTTCCTTCTTTTATTGCGATGATCATTTGGTGTTTCTTTTTAAATCTATTAAATTGATGTTTAATTGAAATGATGAATTTTGAATGTTAGACCAATCTTGAATTTCTGAAATCACACTTGGTCATGATGTCATATGCATTATTATATTGTTGGATTTAATTTACTAATACTTTAAAGATTTTTGCATCTATGTTCATGAGGAATATTGGTCTGTAATTTCTTTTCTTATAATGTTTTCATTTGGTTTTGGAATCACGATGATGCTGCCTTTGTAGTGTGAGTCAGGAAGTATTCCCTCTCTTCATTTCTACATGAACATGTAAGAGTTTATGTAGATGTGGTATTATTTATTATTTAAATATTTATTAGCATTCATTAGTAAGGGCATCAAGGTCTGTACTTTTCTTTTTTATAAAAGTCTTAGATTACAAATTAAATTAATAGATATAGAAGTATTCAGTTTGTTTCTTGATTAGGCTTTGGTGTTTTGTATCTTTAAGAAATTTGTCCTTTTCATCTAAATCATTGCATTTCTTGGGATAAAATTGTTCACAGTACTTTGATATTTCAATTATATTAGTATGTTTCTACTGTCATGAAATGTGTAGTAATTTCACCTCTAATTCTTGATAATGGTAATATGGGTCTTTTTTCTTGATAAGTCTGATCAGAGGATTATCAATTTTATTGATCTTTTCAAAGAAATTATTTATTTTTTATTTTCCAGTTTATTTTTTTCCCAGTCTGATTTTTATGAATTTCCTTCTTCTGTTTACTTAGGTTTAGTTTATTCTTTCTTGTTTTTTTTTTCATTTATAATATAGAAGCTCAAAACATTTATTTGCAACCTTTATTTTTTTTACTTCTAATTTAGATGTTTAGTGCTACAGATTTAACTCTAAGCATAGCATTAGCTGAATCCCACCAATTTTGATGTTATTTTAATTTTCATTCAGTTTAAAATTTTTAATTTCACCTGTGATATCATTTTTGACCTATAGTTTAGTTAGAAGTTTGTTGTTTAATTTCCAGCTATATGGAGATTTTCTAGAGGTCTTTGGATTAATAATTTCTTAGTTCAATTATTGTGATCAGAGAACATAATTTATATGTTTTGAATCCTTTAAAATTTGTTTAAAGAAACTTTTTATGACCTAGAATATAATCTGTTTTTTGTAAATCTTCTATGAAAATAATCTGTATCCTTATGTTATGATATGGAATGTTCTATAAATATCAGTTCAAGATAATTGATAGTGTTATGAGTCTTATATACCTTAATAATTTTCTGTCTATTTGCTCAATCACTTATTGAGGAATGAGCATTGAAATCTTTGACCATGTGTAGATTTGTCTTTTTTCTCTCTTTCAGTTTTATCATTTTCTGCTTCATGTATTTTGAAGCCCCATTATTAGGTTAATAAACCTTTAGAATTTTTATGTAGTCTTGATGAATTTATACCTTTATCATTCTGAAATGACTGTCCTCATCATCGTTATATTAACAATATGCCTTGCTCTGAAATATATTTTGTTTTATGTTTATTATGCCACTTGAGCTTTTTAAACTGGTTTTAGTATGGTACACCACTTTATATCCTTTTATTTTAAACCCTTTTGTGTCTTTATATTAAAGTGTGATTCTTGTTTGCAGCATATGGTTGGGTCTTGCTTTTTTATGCAGTCTGGCAACCTCGGTCTTTTAATTGGATCATTTGAAATATTTACATCTAATATTATTGTTAATATTATTAGGTTTAATTCTATCATCTTGCTCTTTATTTTCTGCTGGCTTTTTCCTCTTCTGTTTTCTTTTAGATTATTTTTTATGATTTCATTTTAGCTCTAT
Organism: Macroglossus sobrinus; assembly: GCA_004027375.1. Classification (NCBI taxonomy): domain Eukaryota; kingdom Metazoa; phylum Chordata; class Mammalia; order Chiroptera; family Pteropodidae; genus Macroglossus; species Macroglossus sobrinus. The sequence goes on from PVKZ01002346.1 coordinate 60,955, forward strand.
TATTGGCTTATTTGTTTTGATTTTTTAATGGTTGATTTAGGGTTTTTCAAAAATACATATGCATTTTTAACTTGCTACTTATTAAAAGTAAGATACCATTCTATCATTATCATATTGACAAAAAGTAAAAAGGAAGGATATGAACTGATGTAAATAGGAGGCTATAAATACTCTTATGTTTTTAGTAGGATTAAGAATTGATACCATCTTTCTGGGGTGCAATTTGGCAGTAGCATCAAACACTCTAAGATAACCCATTTGATGCAACAGCTCTACTTTAGGAAGTTAATGTAGGGGAAAAATTGGGTGCACAAAGATCTATAGTATAATGATATTTATCATAGAATTGCTTGTAATAACAAAATCATGGAAATTCCCTGAATATTTAGCAACATACAACTGGTTAAATTATACTACAGCCATTTTTTTAGAATATCATGCTATCATTAAAATGATGTAGATCTCAGATTTTGCCATAGAAGTATTCTCTATCTACATATATAATTTTAAAAAAAGTATATTTGAGTTACAGAATGATATGTAATATGTAATCTTATTTTTGATTAAAAATATACACATGCATGTGTGTATTTATTCTAAAGGAAAAAATGTGAAAATGTAACAATGCCTATTGCGAGGAGATGGTATTTTATCAATTTTACTTGAATTTTATATATATATATATATTTTAAATGTTATAATCATTAATTTCTTAAGTAATTTGTTTTAATTAAAGATAAAATTTAATAGTGACAACAGCAACTACTTCATTTTTAGTTATTTCACCTTTTTTGATTGAAGTGATACTGTTGACTACTTGCCTCAAAAAAACGTTCGAACGATTTTTCTAAATGTCAGAGACTACATCTCATTCTATATTGATGTAAAATATTTTACATTATGTTATATGATTAAATCTTTTAGTAGAATTGATAAACACTCTAAAATAACAAAGAGGAAGTTTGCAGCGAATGTAGACAGAGGACAATGTAGCCTCACATTATTGACTATCAAATTCCACTTGTCTGAGTTATGTAAAATGAAATTATTTTCTTACAGAAAATAGTGGAAAAAATTTAAGCCTTCAAGCCTTTGGTTTCATTTAGTTCAAGTATATAACCCAGTCCTCTGCAGATGCTTCATCTTGAAAGGGTATAATTTTCTGAGACATTCTCTGATTTTGCTCATGTTAGAAATATCTTTGAGAACTTTCACAGTTTTTCTTTGAGCCTTGGATGAAAGTATGTATCATTGCCTAAAGGAGGTAAAATTTAGAATACAAAATAAACTGAATTATGTTAGAACTAATGTTTTAATTTAGTTGTGTGCTTTCTCCTTCAGTGTTTGAGACACCCAACTTCTCTCAAGAGGATTTACTTTCTGATTTGCTTTCTTTTCATGAGAAATACTTGCAACACTTCATGAAAATTATTGCCTTCATATCTTTAAAATAAATTCTCTTCTAAATAACTGGATTCATTTATTAGTATATGTTAGAACAACCAACCTGAGACTTTGATTTATATATCGTTAATCTATAGTTTTGCATTGGTGATTTCTGTTGTAGGTTTGTATTATTGTTAGAATACCTGAACTATATTCTTTAATTTTTTCTTTGGTTTTTGGTCAGGGAAACAATTTATTTTCAAGTGTAAATTTCAAACTAAAATGGAAGAGAAAAACATGTACTATGTAACAGTTTGTCAAGTGCTTTGGAGAATTATTAACATGGACTGAATCATAGGTAGCACCAAAAAGGTAAGAAAATAGGATAAATTTACAAGATAGTTTGCAATTAGAGAAATTTGGCTCTAGAAAAATTGATTTAATAAACAATATTACTTAATACACAATAAAATTTGGTGAAGTGGTATTTGAGTGTGCATCAAACTAGTGTTGAAATAACTTTTCCAGTGCATGCAGTGACTATATTGATTAAATCTGAATATAAGAAAATAATGAAACTGTGGGGCTGAAGTTTGGGATCAATATCATAATCCCAATTTCAATTCTGGAAAAACTGAGGAAGACAATATCCCTAACTGAGCTCATTTTGTCATTTAATGAATATATGTTGCAAGGCCCCTATCTGCCAAGCTCCTATCTGCCATGCACAGGGAAGCTCAGTGAACAAGAAACACCTGGCTCTGTGTTTAGGGAACTTAATTCCTGGACTATAAATAGCTTCTATCTCAGAGTATTATGGGTGCTTTTTAATTTTGTGCTACTCTGTATTTTCAAATATTCCTATTTCTGAAAATATGATTTCATAAATAAAATAAATAAAACATTATATTTTTAAAAGTGACCCCAGGATAAATAAAATGTATCCAATACAGTCCTTGTTCACTGAAGTCTATACTTTTGCTTCTAGCCTTCTTGCTAGGCCTGCCATCCTGAATTTGCTTCTGTCATTTACCCGTTCAGATTTACTTCCACTTTTTTATTTCCCCAACAATTTATTCACGGTAATATAGTTCTTGTCTCGACATTTTATATGTCCTTTGTTTCCCCCGCTTTGTAACCTTCTGATTCAATGACTTTAAAAAATTTTAATACTTTTATCTCTGTCAGGTCATTGTGCCCTCATTCTTTAAACTGACCACTATAGAAAACCCAGGAACTCCAACCCAATCATTTTAAAAGCTTTTATAATTATATGCTTCATTCTGTTCTTGAAGAGTAGAAAGGAAGGATTCTAACTGCCTATTCTCTCTCTATTAAAATATCTAAATGAAGATAAGGACAGAGTGCCAGTATATTCTGTATATACTCTCTCATTCTCTTAATCAGTAAATATTTGAGAGCTAACATTTATTGTGTGATTACTATGTGCTAGGCACCATGATAAGTACTTTACATAAATTATTTCAACTAAAATTTATAGGCATTTTGTGAAGTAAGTTGTATTATTTTCCTAGGGCTGCTGTATAAAATTACCATAGATTGAGTTGGCTAAAATAACAGGATTTTATTTTCACAGTTCAGGACAGATTTACAAAATCAAGTTGTGAGAGGGGTTGGTTCCTTCCATGCCTCTCTCTTAGCTTCCAGTGGTTGCCAGGTTCTTGGCTTGCAACTTTATAATTCCATATCGCCTTCTTCCCTCTGTGTCTGTCTTCACATGATGTTCTCCTTTTCTTATAAAGACTCTAATAATATTAAGGGTCCACCTAATTCAGTATGACCTCATCCAAATTAATTATATTTGCAACAGCCCTATATACAAATAAGGTCACATTCTGAGGTTTGGGGAAGGAAATAAATCTTTGGGGAACCTTATTCAATCTAGTATAAAGGTATTATTATTCATTATTATTGTTCTTTGAACAGATGATCAAACAAAGGTTCAGAGAGTTAAATAATTGACCTAGGATTACATGCATTGTGGAGAGTCTGGACTGAAACTCAGATCTACCTATTGACAAAGTTTGAGAAGTATTAGAAACCTTTCCATTTCTCAGTAGATTTATAGTCCAAATGACATAAAAACAAAAAAAAGACATAAAAATTTAAATAATAGCAAAAAAGAGAAAACTTCAAAGAAATTGTACAAGACAGGCTATAAGATGTCCTACTAAATATCTTTCTAAACAGAACACACAGATATAACATGGTTCCATTTTTTTTTTTGTCTCTTTTAAAGAAAATGATATAGGGAGAAATACAAACAATGAAAGTACACAAACATGATTATTTCACCTGTAGGTGTCATTATTTTTGCTTCTTTCAGTACAAGTTAAAAGTAAAATACTCTGTTAAAGTCTCAGCCTCTTATAATTTCTCATTTCTTTTTATATATAATCTGCATCTTAAATTTATCTGTGCCAAGGCAAAGACTTTTACCTCAGGATCTTCCCTTTCCTTCAGAAAGATTTAGATAGCATTTACAAAAATTTCTCTCTGTCTCTGTAAACCCACTGTCATATTTTGGAGCCTGTATGAGCAGTTGGGCATGCTAAAGGCATAATTGTACTACTAGTAACCACCTTTTGGGAACTGAAGATGGCAGGGCTAGATATTATCTATGCTTCTTGGTCTTAGACTTAAAGAAGAACAAACATTTTCTGGTTTATAGCTGAGGCTAACTTGGATCAGAACAGATTGAAGCTGGCAAGATTAGAGGAACCATGATAATATATAGTATTGGGGTGGAGAGGCACATTGGGACTGGCTCTAGCATTGACTTGCTGATGGTTCTCTGAACTACACTTTTTGGTACTATCAAATTTTCTTAAATATCTGATTTATGTCAGTGACAAAACTTAGGACGGGAATAAGCTTAGTTGCTTCTGCCGTGTAGTGTGTGTGGCAGGAATGCACAGAAAAGTACAGAAGTAAGTGCCTCAGCTCACATTAAACTGAGATTATTGGACTTCAAAGCCCATTCTCTTAATTATTGCTCTGCATATTCTACCAGGAATATATTATTAGCTGTAGACAATATATTTATATCATTATTTGGGAGAGAGAAATAGCATTTTTTAAGCACCTAAAGTGTGCGAGGCATTCTTTTATATGTTTAACATATGTTATCTCGTTTAATTCTTACCACGTCATTCTTTGTTCCTCAGAGTTATGCCACTGTAAGATATATTATCTTTGTACTGCATATAGAAAGAATAAAACCTAGAGAGGCTAAGGACTTTTCTGAAGATACTATGCTAATATGCTCCATGAGGAGAGGGACCATGTCTGGGGTTTTTGGTTGGTTGTTTGCTTTGTGTTCTTGTTTTCCATCATAACAAACCTCACGTCAGCACAGTGCATCACGGGGGCATTTTGGCATCAGCACCAACCTAACCAGTACCATCAGTGTTTATCTTAATTTTAGTTCATGTCTTTCTCTTTGTTATTTAAAAAATGTGGTCGAGTTAGTGGTCATCAGATAGCCACATGCTCCCTACATTATCTATCCTCCTTTTCTGTGAGATTGGCATCATGTGACTAGTTGTAGCCAATGACTACTGAGTGGAAAGTATATATGTTATTGCTGGTCATTTAAGAGCTCCTGTGCCAGTTTCGCTTCTCTCTTTTCTTTCTACGATGACTTGGAAGGCAAAAGTTTCACATGGCATAACTATAAGGTGGAGGTGACTCAGATTACTGAGTCAACTCTTGGAGAACAGCTGTTAAAGAGAGCAATACAGACCACATGTAAGTTATAAATGTAAACTTTTACTGTATGATCTCTGAGTTCTGTGGTTGTTGGTTACTACAGCATAGCCTAGCCTATCCTTACTAGGACAGACAATATCTTTGTTGATTTTCAGTAACCTTTTCTCATAAGATACTTTCCTTCTTTTTTATATATTGCAGCCTAGAAAAAGAATGCTGTGCTCTTGGGTGGGAGGGTGGGGAGTGGGTGTTGGGGGTGGGGAAATTTTGTCCACAAGTATGATCAAGAACACCTTTGAGTTTAATTATGTTTAGTAGACAATGAGATTTTCATTAGTTAGGTTTAATGACATTGTGAGAAGCAATAAATTCTATTAAATGAGCTTACAAATTTCTATAAGCACTGTGCTATTTGGGTATGTTTGATGAAGTTGACAAGAAGCATGCTGTTTGGGATGAAAGCTTTTTCTTCATCATAATTTCTATTTATTCCAGGCTATTGCAGACAATTTTAATTATGGGCTCATAATCTTGGATTTTTAACATTTAAAAATGTTAATCTGAACCTAATTATTGGACAGACAACTTAAAAGAGGTACTAGTTTTGTTTTTATTGACTCAGAGTTTATAGAAATCATAAAATGATACAGCACAAACCTGTAAGGAGGATTTTCTTTCACTTTTTGCCAGCAAAGAAGTAACAGAGCCAGCAGTTCTGAGACAAAAAGTAAGATATTCATTGAGGCTGCCTTTACTTGCTTGGGCACACAGACCATCTGGCAATGAGAGGAGATGGGGGCTCAACGTGCCCTTTGTTAATAAAGTGATTGCCACTGTCAGGAATAATTCTTCCTTTAATTGTGTACCTATTTGAGAAGGGAGAGCAAATAAAGGGTCTCCCTTCTCAGATGAAAATGATGAATGACCTTGAAGACTCAGCACTAGTCATCATTGGAAAGCTGGGTTCTCATCAACCCTACTCATTATGAGTCCAATCTGGGTGCACACAAAGCACCTATTGACTTCACTGGGAGATATAAGGCACAATCAGTTCTGAGGGAGGTGATGTTTTTAAATTGTGCTTCCTATCTCACTGAAAAGTTATAAAATGAAGGCAGAAAATACAGGCACCTCAATTATGAGACTTAAAATAAGATAGCGTAAAACTGGGTTTCACATCAGTGTCAACAATTAATAGCATCCACTACTTACAAATGGAAACTTGTGGTGCTTGGTGTCACTCAGTCACTGATACTGTGAAGGTGAGAGAAATTTAAAAGGATCTTCCCAGAAACAAATATGTAGTTGACAATTCATCTGAGAGTAGTATGAGTGAAAGAAAACACCAGAGTTCAAAGGGCCTAGATTTTGTCAATTGGTACTAATAGTCATGATTTTATTATTTTATTTTTAAACTAACAAATACTAAACCAAACTTACTTGTGTTCGGTTCTATATCTGTTACAGTAGTTATCTAGAAATTGCTGATACATCCATTTTATTATTTTTGAGAACAATGATGATGACAGAAACAAGACAGAAGGGAACATTCTTGCCTAGGCTCTCCTCTTAGAGAGTTCATGGAATATGGATACTGTGACCTGATGACCTTAATCATATTTTATTAAAGTTACTTTTTTAGTCATAATTATGATGTTAATATGGTCTGCACTATCAAGGAGAAATGTTATATCTAACGAAAATCAAATGTTCCCAAATTGTGTTGATACATCCCACTGAGGAGGCAAGTTAGTGACAACTGACATGGAAGCACAAGCTATCTTTGCCTGAGTCATAAATATTCATTGTCAGTTAAATCATTTGAAACCTTAAATGTTAGGGGTAAAGAGTTTGCCACTAAGCAGTATCTAAAGACTACTAGATAAACACTCCTTTTACCTATTTATGTGCAGAACATGCCTTAAGATCTTTACTTTGGTCTCATAAAAATGAATTTTAAAATTAGCCTGAGCAGAATCCCAAAACCCAAATTTAAGGTGACATATTGACTATTAATGACTGTATATTATAACTTAGCACCAGTGCATAAGTCATTTTTAATAAGGGGATTTTAATGCAATATAAATCTCAGTAATCTTATTACCATGCTAGGTATATTATAATTGATCAACAAATATGTTTGAATAGTTCTCACTGTGTATCATTTAAGTACTTTACAAATACCTGTTCTCCAGGAGATTTCTCCTTTATTCTGCTTTCTATCTCAAATCATCTTTACTTACCTACCTCCGATGACAGAATTTTTACGTGAGCTTCGTGCACCTTCTACCACACTGCAGGTTTTTCATAACAGCTAAACGACAACTCTAATTATGTGTATAATTGAAGAGTAATTTTCCACAGTACAGGTGCAGTTACCTGAAATCTATTCTCCTACAAAGTACTTAAACAATTCTTTTTCTCATGTTAATTTTACAAGAAAACTTGGTATCTTTTAATTACCTCTTTTTTTTTTCTTTCTTTCTTTCATTTTTTTTCTGTTTAGAAGGAGAATTGGGCTTTACTTTCTTTGGAACAAGAAATGTTCTCATATCCATGTATTTCTGCCAGCACAATTTCCTCCGAGAAAGTTGATTCTAATGTGAATAGCATGGGCTTTGTCCAGTTACTAGAACTGACTAACGTTTAGTTTAATAGTAGTTATTTACTTTTATTTTTTTGTGGACAGAGACAACTAGTGAGTGGTCTTTACTAAGAATCTAAGTACTTCAACTGATATCGTAAAGAAATTAGCTCTGCAAAACCCTATCAGTTTTGTACTTTTTGCAACCTTAAGTCAAGGAGTAAAGGGGAAAGGAAGTGGAAGTTCTCTTCTACAAAGAAAGGTTTTTTTCTCCATGACTTTTTGGAAGTCAGATGTAAACAAAATAGTAATTTCTTTGACATACTATATATATAGACACTTCCATCAGTTTCTTCAACCCTTAAAAAGTTTATGTACAGCTCTGTACACACATTTAAAATTGCTTTATTAGAGAATTTTCTGTTTTTAGATTAATAATTAGTAATATAGCCTTCAGTTTAAGATAATATTTAATATGGTAATGGAACATTAATGACTTGGAGGAAGAATAAAATAGAAGTGTGACCTTATAGCTTAAAGATGGCCAGAAGCAACTTCTTTGTGAACTGATGTCCTCTCCCCTACAAAACTCTAGCAAGTGATGCCTTCCTCCTAATGCATTTCTTATCTTCATAGTTAGGACTGAGAAAATTCAGTCTTATTTTGGAATTCCATGACTTTCGAGCTTCATTGCCTCATATTAACCTGAAGTTATTGTTCTTTAAGGAGGTTTAATCCACTTTCTAGGACAATCTGAAAGTTGTGATACTTGAAAACAAAATGGCAATGGCCAGAGAAAGTTTGGCATTTTATGTTATAAAAAGTTTCATAGCACTAGCACTTCCCCCAACAGATGTTCAATGTACTATAAGTGAGGATTCTTGAATTCATTCTCATTCGCACGTGCCCTCTCTCTCTCTCAATCTCTCTCTCTCTCTCTCTCTCTCTCTCTCTCTCTCTCTCTCTCTCTCTCTCTCACACACACACACACACACACACACACACACACACACACACACAGGTTATAACAGTTTTGCAAGACTTTGCAGGGCAGATTCTATGCCTGGGCTTGCTGATTAATTTGTGTAATCTTTTTTGCAAGTGTTACACAGTAGGCTTCTTGGATATACATTAATACAGTAGACGTAAAGTCACATATGCACAACAAAACAAATCATAAATAATGAGATACTAAAAACCAACTGTCACTGAGGTAGCAATTATTGGTATCTCTTTTTCGCTTCAGTGACTTTTCCCTTTTACCCTGAGACATGCAAACAGAACAAACAATTAGCGAAATAATTGATGATCAGTAACTTCAAAGCTTGTGGTGACCTGGTTTATGCTTTTTAAGCTTAATAATGAGAACACCTCTTATTACTGATTAGTGTCCTGCCTGGTGCTCTCTGATGGTGCTTGGGAGGTACATCTGTATCAGACAAAAGGTTTTTATCTGCCCTTTACAGTTAGTTGGTCCCTAATGAACTAAGCTTTTGTCCCTTGCTGTTTTTAGATTCCAATTAAACTTGTTTATAGAATAGACAAATAATTAAAGATGTACTGTTTTCTACAACTTAATATTGTCTTCCAATAAGTCTGTGTTGAAGTTGGTGGCAATTAACATATATAGTAATGTTTTTAATCATTTATGTATTAAGACACATGTAAAATGTGCCCATGTTTTCTTAGTCTTTGTGCTTGTCAACCCATTCTCTTCACTTACATTGGGTATGCTAATTACTCTCTGTCAAGCTAGGGTAATTCATCTTTTCCAAGAAAAAAATCCAGTTTTCATTTTCATGCTTGAGAAAGTCAAAGAATGGCAATTTATTCTGGAGCTTTCAGAACCAGAAAGAATGCTTTAAGGTTGTGACAAACTGATTTTATGTTTTGCACAGCAAAACATATTAAACAGATAAATAGCATGTCATGTTAGAAATTTTAAGTTAAAGTATAATTTTTTTTTGTTTTTTGAATTTTCTATCAACTGCATGGTATATTTTTTATACAAAATACCTATATAAAATATTGTTTTGATCACAAAAACATGGAGAGTGACATAAAGAAAGCTTTTGCTGATCATGTCATTCATAAACAAATTAAAAATTCCTGCAATCCCCAGAGTCTGTGGAAATGTTAGTTCTCTTGTGTTTATAGAGAAATACTCAAAATGATAGCCTCAAGTCCCATTTTCACAGTTTTAAATAATAATTTAAATTGGTCATGCTTTATCAATGAGATTTGCAGCTATTTGAATGACTGCCTCAAAAGATTTTCTGGAAATCTGTGACATTAGTTGGCATTTCCACATCCTGAACACTATCCATCCACATGGCTAGTTCTCAATAAATGTTTATTCATTTTTCCATCTCCATTCATTGATTCATCTGATTTTGAATTAAGAATTAGTGAGAAAGCTATGTCCTGGTATTCCAATGGGAACAGGGAAAACACCTGGTAGGTATTCCTTAAGTAGGTGAGCTTTTTGTTTTCTTGAAACATCCAGAGTATGTCTTATATATACATGGTACTGGAAAGGAAAACTAGTACAGTTTAACATCTTTTGAAAGTTATGATATATTTGCTATCTTCAATCTACACATTATAATAAATAAAAATAAAAAGATGTTTTTATTCTCTAGGCCTGGGAGAAAGATGGAAATACAGTTCAAATTATATTCTAATTCTTTTGTTTAGGAGCAAAATAATAATCTTGGACATTTTATATAAGGTACATTTTGAATGGCTAGAAATTCTTCACATACTAAAACTTGCTACCTTTCTCTGTTATATAAATAGCTTGGATGATCAATAATTTTAAAAAATGTATATTTTTAGCTATGTTTTGAATCTTTAAGGGTAATTTATGGGGGCATTTTTCCCCTTATGCAATTATAATCAGGAAAAGTGTCAGATAATCTAATTCTACGCAATTGGGGACTTCACTGTGGATCTGTGTGCATGCAGTTGGAGTAGGTGTATAGAAATACACAATCAAGTTGTTGAATTAACCAGCTTTTTCTGTCCTTTTAGTAAAAAGTACTGACAGGTGACTGTGGTACAAAAAGTGCCAGTGGCCAGTGGGCTAATTGCTAGGGATCCCACACACTTCTGCTTTCACAAGATGAGTTGCATGCTTATTAAGAGTTAGTTGTGTTTGTTCCCAAGCCTATGTATGCCATTTGCACTTGTCCATTTTTTTTGTTGGAGACATAACACAAGGTTTTAATTTTTATTTTTTTAATAAAATTTTATATTTTTCAATTATAGTTGATATAATAATATATTAGTTTCTGGTGTACAATTTAGTGATTAGATATTTATATAACTTTTAAAATGATCATCCCAATAACTCTAGTACCTATCCAATACTATATGTAGTTATTACAATATTATTGACTATATTTCTTATGCTATACTTTAAATCTCTGTGATTATTATGTAAGTACCAATTTGAACTCCTTAATCTCTCAGCTTTTGTTCCCATCCCTCCTACTGCCTTCTTATGTGGCAACCATCAGTTTCTTCTCTGTATAAGTTTGTTTCTGTTTTGTTTGTTTATTTATTTTGTTCTTTAAATTCCACATATAAGTGAAATTACATGGCATTTGTCTTTTTCTGTTTGACTAACTCCTCTCAGCACAATGCCCTCCAGGTCTGTCTATGCTGTTGCAGGTAGCAGGATTTCATTCATTTTTATGGCTAAGTAATATTCCATTCTGTATGTATGTGTGTATATGTGTGTGCATGTATCTATGTATACCACCCTTCTTTATCCATTTCTCCACTGATGGACATCCAGATTGCCTCCATACCTTGGCTATTGTAAACAATGCTGCACTGAACATATGAATACACATATCCCTTTCAAGTAGTGTTTTGGGTTTCTTCAGATAAACCCCCAGAAGTGAGATTACTGGGTTCTCTTTATCTCTTGTTATAGCCTTTGTTTTTAAGTCTATTTTGTCTGATATCAATATTGCTACCTCAGCTTTTTGTTGTTGTTGTTTCCATTTTCGTAAAGTATCTTTTTACCACCCCTTTACTTTCAGCTTGTATGTGTCTTTTGATCTGAAGAGAGTCTCATGTAGGTAGCATATATAAGGGTCTTGTTTTCTTATTCATTTGTCCACCTTATCTTTTGATTGGAGAACTTAATCTATTTACATTAAAAATAATTGTTGATACATATGTAGTTATTGCCATTTTATTATTCATGTTTTTCTTCTTTCTTTCCTCCCCCTGCTCCCCATCCTCTTCCTCATCCCTCTATCATTTCTTATAATACTGGTTTGGTGGTGATAAACTCCTTTAGCCTTTTTTTTTTTAATCTAGGAAGCTCTTTATCTGTTCTTAGATTCTAAATGATAGCTTTACTGGGTAGAATAATCTTAATTGTAGGTCTTTGCTTTTCATCACTTTGAAACTTCATGCCAATCCCTTCTGGCCTGTAAAGTCTCTGTTGAGAAATCAACTGCAATTCTTATGGGAGTTGTCTTGTCCTTTGCTTCTTTTAAGATTCTTTCTTTGTTTTTAACTTTTGACATTTTAATTATGATGTGTCTTGATGTGAGCCTCTTTGGGTTCATCTTGTTTGAGGCTGTCTGTGCTTCCTGGGCTTGTATGTCTATTTCCTTCACAAGGTTAGGAAAGTTATTCATCTTTAATTCTTAAAATAGATTTTCACTACCTTTGTCTCTCTCTTCTCCTTCTGATACTCATATAATACAAATGTTGTTAATGCTTGATGTTGTCCTAGAGGCCCCTTAAACTATCCTCATTTTTTTAAATTATTTTTTCTTGTTACTGTTCTGATTGGGTGTTCCAGGTGTGTCCTTTGTGTGGGTCATGTGTGCCCTCCTGTTGTAGTTGAGCCTTGGCTGCATTTTGCACATCAGTGGGAGGGATTGACCATCAGGCTGATTGATTGTGAGGACTGGTTGTGACTACAGCAGAGGAGCAGTTGTGCAGCTGACTCTACAGAGCATGATTCACTTTAGCAAGGTTCTAGTGACTTCCCAGTTTGCCCTTTGTGTGTATTGTTTGTATAAATGGTTGGATGGTGCTCTGGTGTGGTCTGAAGCTGGCTAGTGGGTGTCTTGTTTCTGGGGCCTCTTGGGAAGGACTCTGGTACAAGTCAAGATAAGCCACTGCATTTGTCCCTCCCGTGGCCACTTCCTATGAGCTACAAAGTGGTCCGCAGGTAGTTGCTATGTGTGCTGAGGTTGGAGATACCTGGGACAGGCTAAACTGTGAACTGAGGCTGGCTGCTACTAGTGCCTGGCAAGAGGTATGAGGTGGACTGAGGCCAGATGCCTCTTGCTTGGGGTTTGTGAATCTTTGAGAGATTTTAGGAAAGTCCACAGTATGAGCCAAGATAGGCCATTTTTATGGAAAAACCACTGGAAGTGGCTTGGGTGGGCCTGCAAGTTGGGTGAGGCAAGGTATCAGGGAATCACTAAGGCAGGGTGATCCATGTTAGCCAGACTGATGGAAACTCTGATATGATGCTAGCCTGGCTGGGGGTAGGGCTCAACAAAGAAACAGTGGCTTCTGCCAGTACTTGGGTTGGGAAAAAGCTGTCCCTCCAGCTTTCACTCTGAAGTCAGACAATTCAATTTCTCCCCTTATGTCCTTGACACCTTTTGAGCTGCTGGCCTAGTCCTGGAACTCAGAGTGAGTGACTCTGTCAGCAAGTAAGTTTGTGCAATGACTGCATTTGTCCCTGCCTTCTGTACTTCAGCTGTTTTCTGTCTCACTCAGTCACAATCTCCACTGGTTGTCACAGCCAGAAGTTATGGAGACTTCTCTTCTTGACATTTTAACCCTGAGCTAGGGATCCTGGTATGGAGCTTGGGCCCCTTGCTCCTCAGAGGGGTCTTCCATAGCCGAGATATCCTTGTTGATTTTTAACCACCACATGTGGGTATGGGATCAGCCTGTTCTGTATCTCTGCTCCTCCTACCAGTCTTGTTGTGGTTTCTTCTCTATGTCCTTAGTTGTAGGACTTTGGTCCAGCTGGAATTCAGGCAATTTTCGATGATGGTTTTTTCTGTAGTTTAGTTGTAATTTTGATGTGGTCTTGAGAGAGACAAGCCCAGTGTTACCTATGCTACCATTTTGACCAGAAACTGTACTTGTTCTTGTTATCATATAAAATTACTTGTAATCTTAATTGCATTTTATATCTATGAAATATGAGTTCAAAAAAGTTATCTTTCTGTGACAACTAGATTAAATGAAAGAGCACTTTAAAGTTAAGTTACTAAGAAAAGATACAGAATTAGATTTGGGAGAGATAAAGAAATACTAAAAAAAAAATCTATAAGGACATCCCACTCAAATTGCTGTGTAACTTTCTATAAGTTGAATTAACTCCAGTTAGAATTCATAGAAAATGCATTATGGATGTGGATTATTCAAGTAAGATGAAGAGAAATACCAATCAGCAGACAGACACACATTCAGTGAAAAAGCCCACAGAGAAATGAAAATTATTTGGTTTTCATCAAAATGTTAGTGATATAATGCAGAGTCACATATTTTAACTTAAAAGAAAATCTTTAGGACTACTTTAACTATCTCTCACTTTAACTCTTTTTTGGGTTAGCTTGACAACCATTATTTCCATTTGCTTCTACTAAGAGAGCATCTCCTGCAGCAGATAAGTGGGATTTCCTTATAACAAATACTCTGGGTAATTCATTAACTAAACACCTTTGGATAGGAGCCCAGATTCACACTTATTTTCCTACATTTTACTTCAGGGTGATGTTAGAGTGAAATAACTGTAGAACACAGAAAATATTATTGTCCCTACTTAAAGCATGGTAAGAAACTAAATTATAAGTAAGTCAAGTGACTAATTCAGGATCAGACCCTTTATGTAGTAGAGTATATAGGTGACCTCACACTAGTTTACTTCTCAAAATATGACTACTATACATTTATTTCTGGAAAGATAATGACTTCAAACACTAGCTGTTTCCATTTGCTGAATAGTAGGCTATCTGGATTTTGGCAGCAAGTTCCAGGATTTCTCCAATTTATATGCATATCCAATGTAGAGTATGTAAGTGAGAACTGGGCCCTAGGTAACTGACACATTAACATGTGTGAAAATAGCTCAATTAACACAGGTAGAATGTGAGAATGTCCATTAATTTCTCAGGAAACAATGGCTCATAGTGTTAGGACCAATGCAGGGTCTTGCAGATGGTGTCAGACCAACTGCATTTGCAAAGACACAATGAAGCATCTGGAGGGCTGGCAAAATCCAACAACTTCAGAGACAGCAAGTCAAATTTGATCAGAGAGACCAACACTTGACCACATGAGTGTCTCGGCTTTCTGGGATGTGTTCCAAAATCCATCTATCTCATCCAGTGTGACAGTCAAAAAAGTCACACTTCACATCTTTGCATCAAGCCATGTCTCTGACTGTCACACAACTCGGCCTGCTTGACAGAATAAATTTATGGCATCCTCCAATGGCTTCCTCACCTTTTTTTAAATACCTAACCTTTTCTTTCCATTAAGTAAAAGAATATGCATAATAGACACACTGAGCTACAAATGCAGTTTCCTATGGACAAAGGAAAAGATCAAGGATTTTAATAATTTCAATGATTTTAGAAAATGATTCTTTAACTACTAATTGTCTCCTAATGGAAATCCAGACACCAGGCAATAAAAGTGGTGGTTCAGAGTAAGGGCTCTTACTCTGACTTTCTGAGTGTAAATAGTATAATCTATTACCAACTATGTGCCCTCAATGTTCCTGGACTTAGTTTTTATCTTTTTTTTTTAATTGAGGGTGAGGATAATAAAAATGTCTACCTCTAGAGTGTCTAAGGCTTTGCTACATGTAGACTAGTCAATATATTACTTAGTTAATAATACAAAGTTATTAAATTTTAAGCACATATTATTTTTAAGCTTTAGCTATGTGTTAAAGTAATCATGTCACAGTTACAAGATATAGAGAGAACAGAGTGTAGGATCTATGATAAAAGGAACTGGGAAGTGGTTTTCCTGCTCTAGTTAAAGCTTATGGGAGGGGATAAAAAAGAAAACCTCTGATGGGTATTATCAAGTTTTCCAGGTCAGGAGACTGTTATAAAGTGTACTCTTGCCTGGAGTTCCCCCTGTGCCTTATGATTCTACTATCAGGAATTGGTGCCAATTAGGTGAGAATTTTGGGATTCAGGCTACTGGACATCTTGCCATCTATTGTGACTAAGTAATAATAATAACAAAAATAACAATGCAGACATAGTAACCATGTTTATAGTGCCAGATACTATTATAAGCACTTTTTATATATTACTCATTATTACTCTTAACTACCTTACAAGGGCTTATTCCTGTTTTACAGAAGAGGAAACAGGCACAGTGGTTGAGTAAATGGAAGAGCTAGAATTTGAAACCAGGCAGACTAGGTCTGGCATCTGAGCCATAGGTTATGACATTATGAATAGAGATGTGTTTTCATTATTATCTGCATCATTATATTATGCTATGATTTTCAACTCTTCCATCATTTTTATTCCCCGCCAAGATAAAAATTCTAGAAATTATTAGAAATTATAAATAATAAATTTATTAGGAGTAGGTATAGTAATATAATTCATTAATACTAGAAGGGCACTTACAGCTTTCAATATTTTAGTTGTATAATTTCTAGGGAAAATAATTGAGAGGCATTTTTTATTAAGGAATAATTTTATGTTTAATGAATAACACTATAATTATTACCAAATCAAAGTATAGAACGTATACTCTATGAATCTGAGTTCCATCAGGAAAATAGAAGTCACAAAGGTATTCAGGTTAGAAATTAGAAATTATTTTATATGGATTTAGGAGCTTATACAGTTATTTGGAAATTCTGAGATGTTGAAGTCAGGACACCTTTCAGTATCTATTTCAGGAAATCCAATGATACAAAGTTGGCAGGGAAGCTGCAGCCAATAATCTCAGCTGTGTGTAGCACTATAGTGGATGATGCTTAGTAAAGTCCTCAGAAGTCAAAGGCAGGCCGCACCTCACATAATCTTAGCCTCCTGCCTGCAGTTGCCAATGTAGAATGAACTTTCATCTGTAGAAATGCCTCTTATAGGGCACTAAGGGCCTATGAGAGGACCTAGGTCTTACGGGAAATATAGTTCTAAACTTCCCAAATATGATGCATAGATGTGGGGCTGGGGGTGACATCCATCCTGTACTATGGTGAGATGCGTCCTCAGGAAGTTAGCTCAGTCATCCTCCTTCTTTTTAACAAGATTTTGTGAACCATACAGGGACAATTATTTTCAAAATGCATCATGAGAGAGGTCATTTTTTTCCTGTGATAGTGAAATGGTATAATGTAAAGTGATCAATTATTACTTCAACCGATATTTTCTAGTTCCCTTCTTTATTTAGAATACTGTATTAGAGAATCCCTCATTAGTAAAGTGCAGGATTTACCCAGGGTATTCAATCAAGGTTTTGTGAATAAATAATTTAATTGTATATTATAAAGATGATATCATATTTTGTTGCCTTCTAGCAGACACTGTAATCATTATGTGTTCCAGATAAATGCTAGAGTAGTTCTAAAGAGGAATTGGCCATTTTAACTCTTGTGTCCAAAGAAGACCTTGTTAAATACGTGGAATTTAAGCAAGGCCTTAAAGAGAAAATTATTAGTCACTGCTTTAAATGATTTAATTACATCAGAAGCTAAACCTAGATCTCTCTGAGGGTAGATACTATTCCTATTTCTATGTACATTGGTGATATCCATGGCTCAGAGAAGTTGTATCTCTATCTTCAGTTGTGTAATATCGCACTGGCAGAAATTGGACCTTAGTTGTAGGATAGTAAGATTCCAAAGCCTCTTTCAACCTTACCACACTTAGGACCAGCTACATTTTAAGCTAAACAGAGCTTCCAAATGTAAATTTATACACATATCAGTAAAGCTACACAGGAGACCCCAGTTTTATATAGAAGGGGATACATAAATATATTGAATTAAGCTTATTTAATATAAGTCTATGCAATATCAACAGCGACCCATTGATACAATTGTGAATTAGGATACCTAAACCTTTTTACAATTGTTTTCTTGAGTTAAAGTCACTAGCTATGTTATAGTCAATGGTCTAATTTAGGCAAAGAACTTACATTCAGTTATGAGGTAATCTAGCTTTGTGATTACGAGAGTGGACTCTCGAGCAATTATGCCCTGGATCAAATCCTGTCTCTGCCACTTACTAGGTACTAAAGCCTTGACATTCTCATCTGAAAAGTAAGATAATAATAATACTTCCTGTATTTATCATCTATTGCAGCATAATTGATTAGCACAAAACTGAGTCAGGAATCCAGATGTGGCTTAGCAGGGTCCCTCTGCTTCAAGGACTCTCATAAGGCTACTTTTGGGGTATTAGCAAGGGCTATGTACTTACCTAGAGGCTCAATGGGGTAAGAATCTGCTTCTAAGCTCAGATGAATCTTTGCAGGATTAAAATCTTCTTGAAAAATTGAACTGAAGTCCTTAGGTCCTCCGGCTGTTGGCCCAAAGCTTCTCTCAATTCCTTGCCATATTAACCTCTTCTTTATACAACTAATGATATGGCACTTGTCTTCCTTTCAGCAAATAAACAAAGAGGAAGCATAAGATGAAGGCCACAGTCTTTTTATAACTTAACCTGAAAAGCAACATCTAATCATTTTTGCCATACTGTATTAATTAGAAGCAAGTTGCTATGGATAGCCCATACTCACGAATTGCTGATTACAGACATGTGTGAGTACTAGGAGGTGAGGATCATTGTAGGCCATTTTAGAGGCTGCCTACCACACCTACCTAATAGGTTTGTCATGTTAGTTGAGTTAATATATGTAAAAGGTCTTAGAACAATGCCTAGAATATAGTAAAGTGATATATAAGTATTGATTATAAATATTACTATGTTCAAATCACTGAGATGTTTAAAAAATAAGACTCAGTTTCTACTTTAAAGAAAATGATGGCCTACAATACTATATGGCAGAAAATATCAAATAAAGAGTTGTAGATATTAAGAGGAGAGAATAATCACAAAGAATGCTGAAAGATCAGAAAAGGTTTGATTAATAAAGTGATTTTTTTGCTAAGTTCCAAAATATGGGTGAGTTTTTGATGGGGCTGTGTAGGGGAGTGGGGATGAGGCAAGAGGTGAGCAGGTAACTGTTGAAGGAATCAAAGCAAGACAGTTAAGATTATCCAGGGTAGCTGTGCATTATCCAGGGTAGCTGGGCATTATCTAGGTCAACTGGAACATTCAAAATGCAGCATTAAACTGGGAAAGAGGATAAAAAGCAGGATTGACTCCTGGTTATTAAAAATACTGAAGAAATATCTTATGTATTTGGACTTAATTTAATCAGTAGGGGGAATCATTGAAGATTAGAAACAGGGTACCACACATGAAGCTGAACTTCAGGAAGTTTATTCTGGCAACAGGAAGTAAGAATGGATTGGGGCAAGGAAATTCTAGAGAAGAGCCAGTTAAGTCATTGTTATGATAGTTAAGGTGATTAGAGATTAAGATCTTCTGAAGTAGAGCTGTATCAGTGAAATGGCTGAGGAAAGAGTGAATTTCCACGAAAGACAGCCTCAGTTAGTAGTTTTGCTATCTTTAATTAAAGTATAGGGTTAGGTTTACTGGCTTTAAAGACAGACCCAGGGACAAATCTTGGCTTTAACAACTGTTAGCTGTATCACCATGGACAAATTGTTAAAAACTCTGCCTTAGTTTCTTTGTGGCAGGAAGATTAAATGAGCTAATGTATGTAAACATATGTAAAGGACCCGACATGGTGTCTAGCATAGTAAATACTCAATGAATACTAGCTTCCTTACTCTGAAAGGATCATTATTTACAAATAGAACTGTAAATAGAATTCTAGGTCATTATTTTATAATGTTCCTACTTGTTACAGAACTTGTAATGGATTTAAGCTTCATTTATTAATTTATGCCTAGCACTGTCCTGAACACTATACATGCATCATCTCATTTAGTCCTGCCATCAACTATATAAAGTATGTATTCTCACTACTTGCATTTTATAGTTCAGAAAACCGAGGCTTAGAGAAATTAACTTTCTTAAAGCCCGAGAGCTGATAAGTGGCAGAGCCCACGTTTTAATAGTTTCTTGCTGATTCCAAAGCCTCACTGTTAATTATTGAGCTATCTTTTAAAAATATAAATGAGTACACAAATATTTTTGTTTCCTTATATATCTTAACTTGGCATACCATTTGTATCGTGGGAGTTGCTAAATCAATATTGTTGACAAAGACCCATCATTCATGTTCCAGTTGAGATGATGTAGCTGCCATTTTTCTGGCTTTAGACTCTCTTGGCACTTCACCTCCTAAGTGATGAATATGGTTTTACTCCTTGCTATATTGGCACTATTCAAGTACTTTAAAAATGTTTCCTTCCTGACTTCAAGAGGTGATTTACCAAAATGTCAATCAGAATTAATTTGAATGATATTCATTGCAGTTCCCCAAGGCCTAGAGTTACTGGCATGTTGTTTTTGGATGTCATATTTTGATGGGAGATAACATTTTAACTGGATTGGGAAGGGCACAATTTTGGGTGAGTCAAGCAGTAAATCACCAGGGACTTTATTCATAACTGTGTTAGCGTTCTGCTTTTACAGGAGTTGTCTAATCACAGTGATTCCAAGCCGTTTAAGAGTTTTAGCACCCTATCTTTTATATCAATTTGCAAAAATCTTTCTTCTTAAATTATTCTATGCTATGTTTTTCTAAAAGGATTTCAAATTGAGTATACTTTTATGACTTTTCAAAAATTATGTTAAAACCAGTGAGATAATTAAAGCCATTCCAGGAGGCTGTAATACCAAGATTTGGATTGTTGGTTCTGTAATTCTAGATCTCAGCTCTGCTTATTTAAATAAACTTGCAGAAGCTGAAGTTCTTTCTTTCTAATTTTTTAAAAAAATCTTTATTGAGATATAGAAATTATATATATTTATAGTATACAACTTGACTTTTATATATATGTAAATATAACAATGAAAAGATCAATTAAGCTAAATAACTTAAGTCACACCTCCACATAGTTACCTGTGTGTATGTATGTTTTGAGAAGATTTAAGATCTATCACCTTAGAAAATGTCAAGTATACAATACAGTATTGTTAATAATTGTTACTATGCTGTGGTCTAGATCTCCAGAACTTATTCACCCTGCATAACTGAATCTTTGTACCCTTTGACCAACATCTCCCCATTTTCTGCCTTCCCCATTCCCCAGACTCTGGGAAAAACTGTTCTATTGTCTCATTTTATGAGTCTGACTTTTTTAGATTCCACATATAAGTGGATCATGCCATATTTTTCTTCTTGTGTCAGGCTTATTGCATTTAACATGTTTTCTAGGTTCATCTGTGTTATTGCAAATGGTAGAATTTCCTTTGAAGAGATTATTTCTAGATACAAAAGGATGATAACAGTGTTTGCTATTTTCTAGGATCAGTGAGAGCAGAATCTCAGACTCTTTTAATGTTAGAATTGCAAAGGATTTTAGAAATCATCTAATTCATGCCTCATCTTTTTGGAACAAAATAAAATTAAGATTCAAGATGGTGAGGTTAATTCATTCAAGGTCACACAATTGCTTAGTGATATAGTTAGAAAATTCAGGACTCTTAGCACTCAACCCAAATTCAAATTAAATTGACTCAGCAGTTGCTTAGCTCTTCAGCGGTACCTTGCCTAGGTGTTTAACAAAAACGGTGAAGTAGCTTAGGTGTAATCTCTGATAATACATTATTGTTTACAACTGAAGGTAATTTCACCTTCTTAGAAATCATCTGAATTTTTGCTAACTGACCAGCAACTTCATTTTGACTATAGCACATGCTGTTGCCTATATTTTTTTCCTTAATACATTTTAGAAATACAGAGATTAAAAGAGATGATTACATCAAACCAAATGATTTTACTAAAGTATTTTTGAAATGGAAACAAGATCCTCTGATATCAGCATTGTACAATATTATTAGACACCTATCTGTAACTGATACAGTTTAGGCATCGCATAGATTAAAACAATGAATATGTTCTGATTTTTCTACTTCTGCGATATGATTGTTAAAGGGAATGGAATGACAACCAGTAAGTTTAATTAAATAAATAACATGTTAAGTACATGTAACAAAGGGGTAATATTGCAAAGAAGTTAATAAAGAAAGGTCAAGTCAATTGCTCATATTGGTGATTCTCAGACTTTTTTTGCACCTCAAAGACTAGGGAAATTTCTCCCCCAAATTTTGAAAATCAAAATAGTAAAGCCCTGCCTGTAAACAAATTTTATTTTGACAAATAATGAAAAAAATATTTAAAGAAACCTTATCTACTGTTGCCATTATCATATAAGAATCAGGATATTTTAATATTTAAAAAGTGTAAGAACATAATTTCAAGATTAAAAGAAAAGCCTTCCTAAGAAAAGGTAAGTTTCAGCTGGCACTTTTATACCTGTAGAGGTATGTGTGTGTGTGTGTGTGTGTGTATACATTTTATATATATATATATATATATATATATATATATATATATATATATATATATATATAAAATGTTTGTGTGTATGTAAAAACTCTGTAACAGTAGTGGTCCAAGGATTAATATTTAGAAATAATTCGTTTTTATTGTGTAGAACCAGTAGATATTTGCTTCCTATCATGAAGCTAGGAAAAGATTAAAGGAAAGGAAAAAATTGCAGGAGTGTTTTAAAAAAGTAAGATAACAGAGGTGAGAGATAGGTACACTTTTAAGTATAGGTATTGCTTGAAAGAAGTCTCAGACATAGAAATGTAGTTATTCAATCAGGAAAGCATTTGGTAACTACATATGAGGAGAAAGAAGAGGTTAGGAAAACCTATGGGTCTTCTAATTAATTCAAATTTGGGGGAGTTTATTACTTATACATTTTTAATCAGGGTCAGAATAATAATAAAGAGCATTAATTCAAGAAGAGAAGACCAAAAAAAAAAAAAAGCATAAATGAAATGGCTGTTCTGAATAAGTACCTAAGAGTTTCTCCCTTTGAAAATGCTCTACTTGAAATAAATACATACCTCTCAAGCTTGAAGGTAAATGCACTAAGTCTTTTTTATAGAAGTTTGTCCTTTAAAGACATGTCTTTCCTGCTAAGAAAATGTTATTTAAAATTCATAATATAGAAAATACAAATAGTCATTACAAACTAATCCTGGAATACCTTGCCTGGGAACAGCAAGGCCAAGCTCTATCAGGAGCAGAGATCTTCCCTTTAAACCAAGAATATTATTTCCAAATTACCTTCCTTCCAAGGTGTGTCTGTTGGAATGTGGGAAGGATTTTTCTTCTCTTAAGGTAGCTGGTAGCTCCTCAGATTTAGAAGATAAAGCTGTGGAAAATCACTATTGGAGGTTGAATTCCTTTTTGCTGAGAGGCCATTACTTTCTTCAGCAATATCATGGACCACCTATGTTAACCAGATTAGAATTTGTGAATACATTTTCCCTCCAGAAACAATGTTATTAATGATAATTATATCCTAGGATGAAATAAAAAAGATCATCTAACTTTTATGTAACCTAAGTATTAGGTCTGATTATTTATTGAGCACCTACCAGGTGCTAATTTGCTAATAATTGCTAATATTCTATATCAGCAATGAGTCTTCTTTAACTGTATTTTAACTCTGTGACCATGACTTGTGATTATTTGTTCTAACTGGCTATTGGCCTGTTATTAATTCTCTATTAAGATTCCTCTGAGTAGCCTCATTTTTACTCTTATTGTTAGTGGTTGTGACCATTTAGTCAGACTTTTCTGTTTATGAAATAATAATTACTAATAAATATGTCACAGACCCAGGTCAGATTGCAAGAGATTCCATATTCAACAGAATTTTACTTTTCAATCATGTCTTACAATATTGCCTATAAACAATTAAAGGACCTCTTTTTCTTTATTTCAAGTAATGAAACTAGAGATTTAAACCAGACCCCAAAACATAGTTCAAAGATAATAATTTACACTATTATTTTTACTATTTGATAATGGAGATATCCTAATTAATGAATGTAAAAAAAGTTTCCTGGATCAGATATTCCCTTCTTATCAGGAGATTTTTGATCAATGTTTGCTGTAAAGAGATCACTGGGAGGAGTAATTAGGGAACATTTGAAGAGATGCAAGGTAAATAAAGGATACACTTTTCTGTTATATAAAATGTCTTTACTTTCCTCTCTTTTCATAACTTCTTTTATTTTAAAAATATATATTGTTTATCTTAAAAATAGTACAATTTAGTATAAGGTAACAGGTAAAGAAGGCAATGAGTTGAGATGACAAGATTGAGAGGTAACGTGAAGTATGGAGTGTGACCAATAAATTGCCTTTCTCTGTGCAGCATGGATGCTGAATGTTCATACTTTAGACCATACTTTCTGGTTTTGAATCTCAGCTCTACCACTACCTAGCTAGGTGAATGTTTTCCTTTTAAAGTTGAATATTTTTAAAATCTGCTTCAAAATGTATGTTTCTATATGGCTCATACCATTTTGTTACAACTGAAGCACAAACCTGTGGCATCAAATTTAGACCAAAAATTAACAGGAAGATTTTTGAAAACACCACTGTGGCTGCAGAACAAATATATGAAATAATTACCTTCAAAAAGTTTTGGAGAGTCTTGCTCTCAAAAGATGTCATTATATAAATGATCTTTGGAGGGCCTCAAAGCTCATGATAAAACTACCAAATTGCTTATTAGGAGGGAAACAGCAGCTCTGCTGAGATATAAGTGTAACAGGCTTAGAAAAGCACATCTATGGCGCAGTCCACCTACACAAATTCATCTACAGGAACACAGAAAACACTTTGGAATTCATTAGCATGCAGTATTTACTCAAAAGCTGCAAAAACATTGTGTTTGCATAATTTTATCAATTGTCAATAGCAGTGCTTGCCAACATTCATATCTTTATTGAGATGCAAAATTAAGAGCAGGAAGAAAGTTTGTATCAATATTAATACTGAACTCACTTGAAAAGATGACATTTATTAATAATGCATCTGGCTCAGGATTCACAGTGGTATTTAAAGGCTAAACACAGTCCTAGTGCTGAAAATGTTTTCTAGCAAATCTTGTTCATTAGCCACCTTACAGTTTTGAAATATATGAACTGTTTTTTTCCATTCCACAAATGGCTACTTCCCAAAACTTGTATTAAAATTTGGGATGTTCTGGCTGTAGTTAGAACAAGAGCAGCAATAAGAGAAAGATTACAATGCATTAAACATTTTATGGAGAATTGTGTTGGTGCAAAGTATATTAGTTTTAAAAACTCAGTGTTTCGGGAACAGCTGGTGTGGGCTGAACATGGAAACAACTGTTGTAAAACAAATGTTAAGGAATTGCTGTAAACAAGACTCCATTTATTTACAGTATGTTTTAATTCTCTCTCTCTCTCTCTCTCTCTCTCTCTCTCTCTCTCTCTCTCTCTCTCTCCCTCCCTCCCTCTCTCTCTCTCTCTCCCTCCCTCTCTCCCTCCTTCCCTCCTTCTCTCCCCCTCCCTCCCTCTCCCTCCCTCCCTTTCTCCCTCTCTATCTTCTATCTGTATCCATCCTGGACAATAGAATCACAATGGTAAAAGATTCTACCATGTAGGTAAAGGTGTGTGTGATGAGAATGTTATACATAATGCACACGTACATATTTACATACATACATATGTAATATAAAATATATTAATGCATTTTTTTTGGCTTTCTTGAGTTGACCTTTTGAGCTCAAAAAGTGTAAAAATGGAACACTGATGATATGGCTATGACGTGATTTGTTATAAAAACAAGTCTCACTGTTTTACCCACATCTTCATGACCAACTATCCTTTTGTTCTTTTTCAAGTCAATGCATTATAGACACATAGCCACAAAGACCTTATATTACTCAAAACCAATCACATTTCATGTATGACCTAAGCAGTTTGGAGCTTCAAACTTTAGATAAAAATGAGGAAGATGCAATGGACAATTAAAGTGAAATAAGCACCTTGGGCTTCACCTCTCTTTAGAGTAGATCCACATGAATATCTAGCGTCATCAAGAACTGAAACCTTCTTGTCCTGTTTTCAGTCTGCTTCCAAAGTACTCCTGCTCAGCTCTTCAGTGTCCATGTCATTTTTTTTTCATTTGTAATGTGATTGCCCTTGTATGCTTCTCTAAATGATTATGATTACACAGTTTAATTAAAAGAAAAGCAAAGGATTGTTGTTAAAAAAAATCTAATGAAAGTTTCTTATGCAATTATTCCTTAGTATATTAACTCCTGGAAGGCAGGGGGATGTTTTAACTGCCATTTATTTTCTCTTTCATTGCAGATTTCTATAAATATACCTCTATTATTGAGAAGATGTTGATATCACCATGAGTTGATTCTTATTACAATTTACATCTCACACAAGCGTAGGGATCACTGTGGCCTAGTGTTTAACGGGAGATAAAGGGAACTAATATTTATTTTGCTAGGCTATTTACATAACTTTATGTAATCCTCACAACCATCTTGGTTTGCTGGAAAGGAAACTAAAGTCCTGAAAGAATAAATGGTTAGTCTAAAGTCTCAAGGTGAGGATATAGGAAGTCAGTGTTGTTCCAAAAGCCATATTTCTTTCATATGGTGAAAATCTATTTGAAATTCAGAAAAATAGGAATAGGAAAAGGTGTCAAAGGAGTCAGTAGAAGGAAAATAGAATAGAAAAAAATTAGAAAGTTGGAGCAATATTGAGAACATCTTGTTTCATAGAAATAATTATTTGCAATTGGTGATGTTTTTAATAATGCCTACCTTGTCCTCTCAGTTTGCATTCAATTAAATTAAGCCAGAAACTTGAAACCAGATTAGAATTGAATTTTTTATTCAAAGTTATTAAAAATAACTATTGACATTCCTTATTCTGAATATAAGCCCTCAAAATTCACAATTAACACCAAGCTACCTATATTACCATATAATATGTTATGAATTTGCTTATTATTGCTCAACTGTCTGTTGCTCTGTGGCAAGAGCATGTGGTGAGCTGATACACCTGTGCCTTTCAGAGCCTTGACTGAAGAAGAATCTTGCTTGTATGCCCTGTAGAAGCAGTGTGGCCCCAGGGATCTGATGGAACCCAATAAAAAACTGAAGGCCTCAGAACATCTCTCTGTTGCTGCTTTAATGACTCCCAACAATCAACGAGAAAAATTTTGCCTAGAAGAATGGGGAGATATTTTTTTTTTAATGGAAGAGAGCATGCAGAAAACTAGCTGGAATACCTAGTGTCTTTGTGACCCATCTGTACTCATCTGCAAATTTTACAAGAATCAATATACATCAATCTGAATTGAAAATAAAGTAATGCAGAACCACAATTCTCCCAAGTAATGGCACATTTCTAATACTTGAATGTATGCAGAGAAGTGGGGGAGCCTTATTTTAAAGTCAGCATAAAAATGAAGGAGGAGTCCAAGCTAATGGGTTTGACTATCTACAGTCTATCAGAGTTTGATATAGAATTTATAGGTGTATGCTTGTTTTTAACTGATAACTTAAAAATAGTTTAAAAACTATTTTTAGGAAACAAATTTTTGAATAGCTCCTGAAGCACTACTATAGAACTCTAGTGTTCTAAGGGACAGAATTTGAAGAGTACTGATTTAAAGCATAATTTTCCTCCTGGAAATTCTCTGAAACTGTTTATATAGGTAAACACTTCATTTTACTCTAAGCAAACAGGGATCATTCATGTTTGCTCAACTACTTTTTCCAAATCTTCAGAGGATCTTCTACTGCATTTGTTGACATTACTATAGCCCACTGGGAAAGAAACTTTGTGGAGAGAAATGTCAAATATTTTCTTCTGAAATCTGAAAGGGAGAAATATATAAGAGGGGATAGCATGTGAGTAAATAAAGTGCTCTTGAATGATTTAAAACAGAAAGTTGCACTAAATTTTTTTTTCATTTCTGAACTTGACCTCTCCAAAACTGTTTTGGCTATAATAGAAAGGATTACAATAAAAATGTATTATAATAAATTGCAGTATCTCCAACTATATCAGTGATAATCAAAGGTTATTACATTCAATTAGTTGATAATTCAGTCACACACATCTATATTTCTATGAGTTCCACTTCAAGGTTTTACTATTTTATAAAAAGAATAATCATTTTAATAGAACAACTTGAATAGAAAATTAACTAGAAGAATAAGTTCTACTTTCCAATTAGATATTCTATTGTACATATTGGCATACATATTTAACAACATGTCCTTAATATAGTAATCCAAAAATTTTTGGTTTCCTTCAATTTAACTTCTAAGAGAAAGAAACAAATCACCAAAACAAACAAACAAATAAACAAACAAACAAAAAACAATCTACAGAGGAAATTAAATAAAATACAATATTTACCTAATGACTGAGTTTAGATTCAGCTGTATCATCTGAATCATCTACATTTCTGCACTGGAGTTCATCTTTGCATTTCACATCTTTATGGTGATCTGTATGTTGAAAATTTATGTTCAGATTAGTGATCCAAAGTTATTTAAGTGTATTTAACCACTCGAGACAGAATTATGTAGGTTCACTCATGTTCTTACTAAAGAATCGTAGAATATGTATCTATAAATCTGAATCTACATATCCAAGTATGTATTTGTGTAATGATAGTTTTCATTTTATTTTATTTACTATACATGTTATTCTGTATCACTAGAGCAGGGATTGGCAATCTTTCTCTAAAGGGCCAGATAGTATATACTTCAGGATTTGTGACCATACTGTCTGTCACAGCTACTCAATTATTCCTTTGAGCTCAAGAGCAGCCATAGCCAATGAATAAATGAATGAGTGTGGCTGTGATCCAATTAAACTTTATTTATAAAATAGACAGTGGGCCAGATTTGGTCCTTTATCCTTACTCATATATATAATTCAAAGTTATCATTTGTAAATTGTATATCTATATATAACCAAATCCTACTGAAGGATATATAGGTTTCTAATTTTTTTTCTTATAAACTGCTGACTATCCTTGCATATATATTTTTAATGTGTTGATCATTGCTTTGTAATAGATTTTTAGAATTTAAATTGTTGTGTCAAAGAGTATGGATATTTAAATTTATGGATCATTACAGAATTGCTCACCAGAAGAGCCAGGCCAATTTACACTCATGTACCTTGAATATGAATGCTTGTTTTCCCATATCCTTCCCAATACTGAGTCTTATTTATCTTTTAATTCTTTCTTAGCTTGCTTGGAAAAATGTTGATTTCTCATAGTTCTGTGGGTTTTTCCTATTCTTTAATATTTAACAATCTGGAGCATCTTTCTACTTCTTTATTGATCATTTATTCTTCTATAAGTTGTCTGTTCATGTAATTTTTTTCTTATTGATTTGTCAACTTTTATTGATAGTAAGAACTTTTTAAATAATACAGAGATTAACATTTTGATCCTTACATGTATTACAAAAGAATTCACCAGTTCTGTGGTCTTGGCTTTCAAATATTTTTCCATGTAGAAAATTTTATATTTTTTAAAGCATTTTAATGTAGATCTTTTTTTTATTGCTTCTGAATTTGGAGTCATGTTCACAGACATTCACCAGCCCAAGAGGAAAACTATTCTCCCATATTTACTTGTGGTACTCATAGCATTTTCCATTTTGAATCTATAATACATTTTAAAATAGTGTTTTTAGATTTTTAGCTTTATTAGCATAAATTTACTTGTCTTGTTTTTTATCATTTTAAATCTCTCTTTTATAAGTGCGGTTTCTTCCTCCTTGTTAAAATTATGCACTTGTTTTTTCTCTTTTTTCCTTTACCAATTTCCTCAAAGTTTGCATATGTTATTTTTCTTTTCAGAAAACCAGCTCTTATTTTTTTGATTAATTATTCTTGTTTCCTGCTTCTTAACTTACTTATTGCTTCTTGCTTTATTAATTTATCCATCTACTTTCTATTTTATTGTACTTTTTTTAGCTTAGCTTTAATTGAGTGATTTATTAAATTATGTTTTGTAGTTCCTTCCTTACAGTAAAAAAAAATATTTAAGGCTGCAGGTCACATCTCAATTGCTTTGTATATGTAAATATATCATTAGAATTATTTTCCAGATGACCTGGAATGATTAAGCTCCTACATATCACATTTTCTGTTGATTTAGTTGAGGTCTTAACATGAAGAGGACCCGATAATTTGAGTGGTTGTTATACAGATGTATACATTTGTCAAAACTGATCAACCTATATTTTTGAGAGCTGTATATTTTACCATATATGAAATATACTCCAATAAAATTACCACCATGAAACAAAAATAAAATAAATGAGAGCATGGAGAGGAGCATTTGTGGCATAGCTCTTGAGCTTCCATGGTTCCACAGCAATGCACTGGAGGAACAGAGGCAGGCAACTTCAAGCTTAGGTAGCCTGAAAACCAGCCCCATTACCTTCCTTAACCACTCTGTTAGTCTATTCTTAGTATGTGAGGCACAGGTGACATACGTGAACCCAACCAGATATATTTAAATACATTTAAGATATTCAAGATGCAATTCTAACATAGCCAACTTATGTCTTTGGACCTTGTGGGGCTCATGATCTTCATTCTTTACACATGAATCTTTACTAAGATGATCCTTCTGATCCATGGATTTTATTACTTTATCCATGGATCACCTCAATTCTGGAGGTTATCATGGATCTCAATTATTAACGTTAGGCCTGATTATCATTGGAGCCATATAGGAATTTGGCTGTATACCTAGGAGATTTGGGTATGAGGTTTTAACATCTTATTCTATATCTTTGCCTCCTTCCTAGTCTTGGATTCTGGAAAATTGATTTTAATTTCAGTGTGTTAACATTCTAACTATAAAATGGAAGCCCATTCTTGAACAATAACTTATCTCTTGAAGATCCATGACAAAAAGAAAGCACAAGAAAGTTTTATGTTCATACTCTTAAAACATATGAAAAGGATTTTTCTGAAAAAAATTCCTTGGTCTTTCTGAGTTTCACAGAATGACCTGGCAGATGCATAACCGAGAACCTCAATCTCAGGTGTTCTTAATGTTCTTCTCTGTGAGACATAAGGGTACTTACCAACCATAACAGGATGGATGTGCAGCACCATTTCTGGATCTTATTACTTGGGTTTGAATCCTGGCTCTTTTATTTACCAACTATGTAATATTGGACAATTCATTTGGCCTTTCTATGCTTCAGTCTGCTTATTTGTAAGATAGGAATAATTCTACTGCTTACCTAATAGGACTGTTGTAAAAATCAAATGAATTGATTCTTATAATAGTGCTTAGTACATAGTTAGTGCTAAATGTGTGTTTTAAATTAAATTCTATTCAGTATTACCCTCAAGCACTGTAATGCAATAAACTGAGTCTTGGTTGGGTTCATTGTATTGCATTCATAACACATGAACCTATACCATAGACATGTAAAAGTTTTCCTTTAGTTTCATGACAATTGCTCTTTTTAATGATGTTTTTATATCCAGCCCTTACAGATATAGGTATTATATTTTTAGGTTTTCTCCTTTATTCAATAACTGTTATTGTTGTTAAGCTCATTTGCTCTGATTGTTCTATGTGACCCTTATCCCTAATATCAATTGTTGTTGTCTACCATTACTCTTCACTTTCTTGCAATTCCAGTATTCTTCTCCCATGTTAAGCATGCTTTTTGGTGAGGGCTCCCAATCAGAGGGTACCCTTTTCATGCAGGCTGAGCTTACCATAGTATTTCATTCTGGCCAGAGTGACTGGTCTAGGCATAGAGTCCTAAGTTGGACCAATCATAATTCTTTCTTGGTACATTTACAAGCTAATAGGAAAGCTGCTTGGCCTTTTGAGTAATAAAACTGAAAGCATTTGAGTCCAGACTAGCCAGTAACTATGCTTCTTACCATGAGAATTAAACCCATATGCAATAGGAGAGAATGAGTACAAGACATTCTTAAAAGCAGAGAAAATCCATGGAGAGAGTCCTATTGCTGTTCCAAATCCTTCATTCCAGTTATTATTCCTAAGACTAGTTACACCCTTGCATTTTATGTTTGTGTAAGCCTCTAAATTTCATACTCCTCTTTATTTTACTGTTCTTGCTTACACTAATTCAAATTGGATTTTTTTCCAATGCAATGTCCTAACGTATCGAATATCTTTTTTTCAATCAGCCAATTTTCTTTATATGTTGAAGAGTTTAAAATGTCTCTTCACATTCATAAATGACTGATTAGAAGTCATCCGGAGCAGTTCTATGAAGACATGTGCCATGTCTTTCTTAATAATCACTACATCCCAAACATTTAACATAGTGTCTTATGCTGTAAGATGCTTGGGATTCTCCTCCATTGAACCAGACAGAAGCTGCTTGCCCTAAAGCATGGACTGAGGGGTTACTAGGTGGCTTTCTTGTGGGTACAGTAGAGACCAAGTTTGCAGGTAGACCTTCTATCAACTGTGCTAGATAGGGGAGCAGTGAGGCTCTAGAAGTGAGTTCCTATCCATTCAGCCTTAATCAATAGATAGGACCCCTCTGTACTTATCTGTGATGGAAGAGATACACATAATTAACATTTCATTATAGGCATTGAGTGAGATACCTCATCAGGAAATTCAAAGACAAATAGATTCAACTTAGTCTTAGGTAAACATACTGCTTCCAAACCCAATACATATAATTTAGGTGGGTTATCAAGTGTTAATATAAAAATATTTCATTATACAAAATTTAAATATATTAGGCTATCCCATTCTGTAATTGTTTTATTTGTCATGATTTCTCATGATTATCAAATCAGATCCATTTCAAAGATTATTTTCTAATACTAGACAATGGAGTCATTTTTTTTTCTGAAGGAAAGCAACCAAAATAAGAGACAATCCCTTTCTGTGACTTTGTAGAAGCTGAATTTTTTACTAACTGCAGTCTGATGACATTCTGTAGCTAACTAAACCAAAAATGTGTGTGCAATCAGTTGAGTAGACTGATGCTGAAAAACAAGTTTTTATTTAGACTCTAATGAGAATAGAATTCTTAAGGAAAAAAGAAAAAGAAAATCTGAAAGAGATTTGACTGCATTTGCAGACAATCAGGAGGAAAACCTAAGGTTGTGTGTTAGGATGATTATGGCATTCCTGCCATAAAATATGGTTGTACCAGTTTTTTTAGAATACCTAGAAACTCTCATTCCTGGCTGGTACCAAATGTAAATTAGAGCTGCCTTCTCTGGAAGTTATGGATCCTGATATTTCTTCTCTAAATTCTTTTGAGGCTGAAAGAGCCTCAAAATACAATTTATAATTTTCTTCTATAACCAACCTTTCTGCTTTCACTCCTGCTATCAGCTGTAGCTTCTTCTATATTAGGAGCTTTTAAAATGTATTAAAGCTATCTTCTGATTATACTTAAAGGGTAAGTCAAAATATACTGAATGGTAAGTAGAAAATGTTAAAAGTTTACATAAAAATAATCTCTTCCGAAGAATTAAACTGTGTCTTTTTAAATCTAACTTGACAGACTTAAAAAATTAGGTTTTTCCAAAAAATTACTGCGGTAATTATCCCAATATTCTGTGAAAGATATGTGTCTGATTAAACACGAACTCCTGGGCTCTCAGCTGGGCCTGTAGCATAAAAGGAAGTTGAACAATAGCTTATGAATTCATTAGAAATGACAGCAATGTTTCTATCAAACATCTCATCTGTTGTATTGATGAGTCACATCAGTAGAATAAAAACTTTCACCAATTTGTATACAAAACTTAGGAAAGCAACATACAGCAGCAATTTATAACATGTACACACTCATCATCTGGTTTGTAAATCATTAGATTTGGGCCTGAATACACTGTTTGACAGATGCTTCTAGCCTCTTAGGTTTTAAACAACAGTTTTCACTTGCTGAAATTCTCACTTCACTATTATGAACATAACATGAGGCGGTAGCAGCTGGTTCAGGTAAGCTAGCAATTCTCATCCCCACCTAACACAAATCTTAAATTACAAGCCATCTCCTCAGAATGTTAGAAAAACTTAGATTGGTGCTTCAAAGTTCTTTTCTAGTTTCAATTTCAAAATATAATTAAAATACCATTCTTAAATTTTCAAATAGTCAAACCACAGAAACACCCAAACTCAAGCAATTTATGAATTATTAATTTGCTAGCCTATTGTACAAAATCCAAAATTTAAGATGTACAGAAAAAACTATTTAACTATGATGCAGACCATCAGAAAACCAAGGGCCTGAAGCTTGTGGAAAAGGGTACACATTACCACAAATGGAGTCCACATCCACCCTGAAGTCTAGTGAGCTGAAGAGTTTAGGGAGGACAAGACAAAAGGTTGTCTTCTTATGTACCTGCCTTTTCCTGAGGCAAGACGGTAGAGAACTTGGCTCTGGAAAATGAGAGAGCATGCATTTTTAAAAAACAGATTATTGGAATTGGACTTGGAGAAAGATAGCTGGTCATGGTCCATGCACTCAAACCAAAAATAGGACAAAAATATTCCAAAAGTATTTTAAATAAAATAGGTAGACAATTCGAACTGAGAGATTCAAAACTGGCAATTAAAATGCGATGAATGATAGACCCTGACAGTGGTAGGCTTCTCAGACAAGACTCCTATTTCCTCAGGTTTAGTTTCTTTCATGACAAACTCTCTTTTTATAGTGCTATAGAACAAAATAGAAAAAAGACTATGTTAATGTTTAATTGAGTTTCTGACGGTTACATTTTCTTTACTTCTGAGAAGGACTTCATAATGCTGTATCATGAGGACATATAATCCTGTGCATCCTGCAAATTTATGCCACCCTCTCTCCCTGCCACCACCTTCCCCGCCATACACACACTTTCAATCTCCTGAATGCTACATTTTCCCCCATTTAAATTAAACCCATTTGTCTATTTTTATGTGTTTTTTTTCTTTCCAGCTGTCGTTAGGTGAAAGACTTAAGGGCATGACAGTGGGAAAATGAATCACAAAAAGCAATGGTGACCTTAAATTTTAAACATATGACAAAATACAAAGTTGAAGTTCCTTTCCTCCATGTCTCCCTACATCATGCTTTCCAGCACAACAAAAATGCTAATTTTTCTCACAGGATTATGTTTTAGATTTCCCCAGTGTTATTAATATGCCAATCCCAATTCAATAGCTAACTCAAACTGTACACATTCTTTTTCTAATCTTTATTGTTTTTCACCATTCATGTGCAATTTTTCAGACCTGGATATTTGTAGAATAGAAGTAGAAACCATTAGAATATAGTGCCCTATTGTTCCTAAAATATATGTAACCAGGTCCCAAGACATTTACAGAATTGGAGAGAAATCTAATACTTTGCAGGAAATGAATTTAGATGCAAAAGAATTATTGCAATTGTTTATGTTTTTATTGTCTCCATAAATCAATTACTTAGTCTTGAATTAATTTAATTAACTTATTTCTTATTTCATATTTCTATAATGGATATATAATGAAGGACTTTGTGAGGTAATGAGTCTATAGGTTTCTGTATCTGTGTTTATAGTTATCAGTGGGAAATGATCACATAAGCATCACCATGAGCAAGTAATGATAGTCTAATTTTTCATAACCACCCTTTTTGTCCATGTCTTTTATCATACAGAGAGTTTATTTTCTGTAGAACATTCATATTTTTCAGTAATGGGCCTTTCAGCAGACATTGCATGTTCTCAGATTATAAGAATTTTTTTAATTTATAAAAGTATAACCTGTTACATATTAAAATATCTAGCTTGAAAGTCATATAAAACGTAATTTTTTATTTTTTAATTATTATTTTTTTAATTTTAAATTTTAAAAAGACATTTATGCAATCCTTGAGTGATCCCCTCAATTACTCTAGCACCCATCTGGCACTACATACAACCATTACAATAATATTGACTGTATACTTCATGCTATACTCTAAATCCCATGAGTGTTGTGTAACTACTAATTTGTACTTCTTCATTCCTTCACCTTTTATACCCAGCGCCCTCAACCCTCCTCCCTTCTGGCAATCACTAATTTTTTTTTGTATCCATAAGTCTGTTTTCATTTAGTTTGTTCATTTCTTTTGTTCCCTAGATTCCACATATAAGTGAAGTCATATGGTATTTATCTTTCTCTGATTTGTTTCACTCGGCATAAAATCCTCTAGATCCATCTATGTTGTTGCCAATGGTAAGATTTTATTTTTTTTAACAGCTGAGTAATATTCTATTGTATACATGAACCATAACTTCTTTATCCAATTGTCTGTTGACAGACACTTAGGTTGTTTCCATATCTTGGCTATTGCAAATAGCACTGCTGTGAATATAGGGGTACATAGATGTTTATGAACTAGTGTTTTGGTTTTCTTTGGATAAATAGCCAGAAGTACAATCACTGGGTCAAAAGATATATTCATTTTAAATTTTTTGAAGAGCCTCCAAACTGTTTTTCAGAGTGACTGCACCAGTTTACAATCCTGTGAACAGTGTGTGAGGGTTCCCTTTTCTCCATATCCTTGCCAAGATTTGTTGATTTTTGATTTATTGATGATAGCCAATCTGACAGGTATGAAGTGATATTTCATTGTGGTTTTAATTTGCATTTCTCTGGTGATTAGTGACCTTGAGCATCTTTTCATATGTCTTTTTTGTCATCTATGTGTCCTCTTTGGAGAGATACCTATTCAGATCTTCTGCCCATTTTTAAATTGGATTGTTTGGGAGTTTTTTTGTTGTTGTTGAGTTGTGTGAGTTTTTTTAAAGTTTTGGATATTAACACTTTGTCAGATGTATCATAGGCAAATGTCTTCTCCCATTCAGTAGGTGGTCTTTTCATTCTGTTGATGGTTTCCTTTGTTGTGCAAAAACTTTTTAATTGATGCAATCTCATTTGTGTACTTTCATTTCCCTTGTCCAAGGAGATACATCAGAAAAGAAATTCTAATAGCAATATCAGAGAGTTTACTATCTATGTTTTCTTCTAGAAATATTATGGTCTTACATTTAAATCTTTTGAGTCTTACATTTAAATCTTTAGTCCATTTTTAGTTTATTCTTGTATATGGTGTAAAAAGGTGGTTCAGTTTCATTTTTTTTGCATGTATCTGTCCAGTTTTCCCAATACCATTGTTAAAGAGACCATTTTTAGCCCACTGTATTTTCTTGCCTCCTTTGTCATAGATTAAATGACCACATAAGCATGGATTTATTTCTGGGCTCGTTATTCTGTTCCATTGATCTATGTATCTGTTTCTATGCCAGTACCATGCTGTTTCGATTACTATAGCTTTGTAGTATAGTTTAATATCAGGTAGTGTGAAACCTCCAACTTTGTCCTTCTTTCTCAAGGTTGCTGTGGCTATTCAAAATTTTTTATGGTTATGTATAAATTTTAAGATTATTTGTTCTAGTTCTTTGAAAAATATTATTGGTATTTTGACAGAGATTGCATTGAATCTATAGATAGCTCTGGGCAGGATGGCCATTTTAACAATGTTGATTCTTTCTACCCATGAGCATGGTATATGCTTCCATTTATTTATATTTTCTTCAAATTATGTTTTCAGGGACTTATAATTTTCTGAGAACAGGTTTTTTACCTCCTTGATTTGATTCCTAGGTATTTTATTGTTTTTGATGTAATTTTAAATGGGGTTGTTTTCTTAATTTCTCTTTCTGAAAATTTATCATTGGTGTATAAAAATGCAATTGACTTCTGAATATTAATTTTGTATCCTGCTACTTTACTGAATTCATTTCTTAGTTCTAACAGTTTTTTGGTGGAATCTTTAGGGTTCTCTATATATAGTATAATGTCATCTGTAAATAATGACAGTTTTACTTCCTCCTTTACATTTGGATACCTTTTATTTCTCTTTCTGGTCTGATTGCTGTAGTAGGACTTACAATCCAATTGTCTAAAATTAATTTTAATCAATTTATTTATATGAAAACCATACCATTAAAGGCTGATTACTAGTTATTGATAATTTTTTTAGCAAATCAATAAAAATACAGCTACTTAGTACATTGAGTTCTTTTCAAAACCTGGGATATTTTTTAGTCAAGATACATCAATTCTAATTAAACATTTGTATTACTAGTGGATGTTCTCACTTTTGACTTGTATTTTTGTGAAAGAGAGCACACTTTCACAGATTTAAGTAAAATCAGATGAAAACTGTATTTTTGATACATAGCTACAAATTAAATGACAACTCTAAGACTTATTCATTTTTAAATTTCAAGGAAACCATATGTTTTCTCCCTCAGCTCTGTAAGTTCCATATCAATGCAAACAGCTAGTTTATATTTTAAACTCATTTGGAAGTTTTTCTTTAATGCACTCTACTGGAGAAAACTAAATCATGATAAATATTTATCAATCTGTAAATTGCTTTCAGAATTGTGATATTTGTTGACCTCATAGAGTTCAGCTATAGGAGTGGTTTTTCTTCCTAGTGATGGGGAAAGAATTCCTATAGAACTTGGGGTGAGATTTAGTCATAGTGACTGTTTTCTGCAGTAGAGATTCACAGGGCCATGGGAAAATGAGAAAGATGTGACCTGGAACTGATTTCCAGGTCAAAGCCAAAGGCTTTGTTTCAAACAGGTTGTTAAAATAGATGAATGAAAGAAACTGTGGAGGAGAGGGGTACAAGAAAGGGAGGAAAAGCAAGAGCAGCTTAGTGGTGGGAGATATCATGTTATTTCTAGAGACAAAGTGCCAATAGTTATGTGAGGCTTGTAGTTTATTCCTATTTCTATCTCTATATCTCTATCTCTATCTCTCTATCATCTATATATGACTTATAAGTCATATATATATATATATATATATATATATATATATATATATATATAGTGTTTTACTAGTCAAGTTCATTAAGAGGTCAAGATTCCATTTGCTCTTTGCTCAATCTAGGCATTTTGAGTTCTTCTAAATATTTCATAAATTGATAGAGGTTAATGGCACAAGTATAAAGAGATGGACACTCATCATCCTTTCTTCCTGCCATATTACCTGATAAACCTGACACTGATATTTACAGTATATGTTTTTTCTATGATAGAATGAACATTGGGAACACCAGCTTCCATTTCGAATTGAATAAATTGCTGAAATCTTTCTTCCCTTTCATTGTTGCTGCCTTATCTGAGATAACAAATTATTAAATGCAAGTATAGATTGAATTTCTCAATCTAAGCAGCGAGTTAGGACCTTTGGTTTGTGCATGCTAATAATATTAGTCCAGTATTTTTAGTTTTCTTAGTTAGGTTTGGTTTCAATTTAGTTTTGTTCTAAATTCTAAGGTCTCAAGTAGATTTTAATTGACATTTAGACTAAATGTGAATCTTTTTTAGAGTTCGTTAGAAAGGTAGTGCTTAAAAAGCCATTTGAAATGATCATAACAAGATAATGCTGCTAGAATGTAAAGCCTAAAAGGAAAATATTTCAAATGATTTGCCTTAGAAAGTTATTAAATTATATTAGTTTTGAGGATATTAATGTTTTAGATGACTATAAGTAGTATTTAAGAAGTTTTAAAAACGTTTTTCTATTCTCGAGTTGGTGATTTTAGGGAACTTTTCTGCTCTATGTATTTAGGCTTTATTAATTTTTAAAATTTCTTTTACGATTTGCATCTATCCTGTCTCTTGTTCTTTCTTATTCTTGGTTACTGTCATTTTGGTATTTATTATACACAGATTGGTCTATTAGAATTTGTCTTCCATAAAACTCATCTTTCTAAAATTATTTTTGTTTTTTTTTATTCTTCACTTCTGGATAGATTGTGAAACTCTTTTTTTTTTTTAATTTTACAAAACTGAATTTTCTGCACTATATAGTCTCCTGTTCATTGACCCTTCTCAGGTTTTAGTTGGACAATTTTATTTTTTACCTTCATAAAATTTGACTTTTCTTAGTTTCTTCCTTTTGATATTTGACATATATTTTTGAGAACCCAAGTTAGGCATTTTATAAAATAAGTTTTTCTTCTTGCAGAAAATCTATTTTAGGGAAGGCATTTCCACTGCTTTCTCCAGATGGTCTCCTTTTGACTTACAGTATCTTTTCCATGTCTTTCAGAGGAAGCCCTACTCTGCCAACTCTTGGTTTTTTTGGGGGGCCATCTGCTCTAGACGGAAGCTCATCCACACATATTTTCTGTTTGCTGTGGCTATTTGCCCCATATCCTGCCCTCATTCCTCAGTTCTGGGTGTTAGAGGGATTATTTTAGGGTCTCCTGTACCTGTCTTCCAGGCAATTCCCAGTGCAGAAAGTCATAAATTGGCCTTTCATATTACCTTCAATACAATAGAAATTCCCAAGTGTCTGGCATGTGGTGGGTATTTATTCCTCATTTCCAGCACTGGTATTGGCAGCATATTAGTTTTATGCTCTGTAGTCATTTCCATGGCAATTGGGAGTGGAGGTGAATGAAATATCTACACTCACGATTTTCATTTTTCTCTTAAAAACACTATTTCTGAGTTCTATGAAGTACAATCTCTAGTTATAGGCCCCATTGAGAGCTCACTGACAGTGGCCTCTCAGATCTTTTCCTTATCACTGTCTTCTGCCCATCTTCCTTTTGATTTTGACCGCTCCAGTGACAGTTCACAGAAACTGTGGCATTCCCATACTGAGCGTGACCCTTCCTTCCATGCTCTATAAATTCCTTCCTAATAGTAGTAGCATATTTATTCTGCCCTCAGTCTTCATCTCTTTTTATAGATGATTTGGGTTAATATTATATTACTCCATTATTGTGGAGAGAATGTTATCATCAGGATGTTTGATTGCCTCAAGCATGAGTTTAGAAGGCAACTTTCTCATAGTAAGAAAGGAAACTTCTCCCTAACTCAGAGTACAGGGAAGCTCTTAACACTATAAAGAATATGTCTTCACTTGGATACACCTGGATTTTAATCTGTTCTCTGTAATCAAATAAACTATCTTATCAATAAATTTATTCTACTTCTTTTTATAATTGAAGTGACTGAAGGACTGAGAATCTGGGGACACAAATCTTTAATGCCTGGAAAAATAGTTGGAGACTTTTTGTTTAAAACCAATGTTTTTATCTTGTTTTCTATTGATGCTTTTTAAAAACCACATATGTTTGTTGCACAAAGGATTAAAAAAAAAGCGTTTCTACAAAAAATAATCCAAAGCAATCAGCCTTTAATTTACTCTATGATTACCCAATTGCTCTTCTTTTGTATACATCCTAGCTAGCTTCCTGAGAACTTCCTTAAACTTTTAGATTAGTTAAAAATTAACCAAAAAGGCTGAGGAATCTGAGTGTTCAAATATGCTTTGTTGTGGGCATATTTTCCTCTTAAGCAATGAGAAAGCTTAGCAAAATCTCTGCCAATGAAAGTATGCTTGAAAAAGAGAAGCAGATAGATAGCATGCCTAATCAGGACCAAGTGGATGTGATTCTAAATGCAGCACGTTTAGAAGAACACCTGTGCCAGGTCATAGCCCAGCTGTATGCCCTTATAAGAAAGGCTGATGATACAGGAAGCAGGTAACTGGGCACAGCAAGAATTTCCTCATGTACTAGTCAAGTGGAGCTGATGACCCTGCCATTCTTTACCCTAAAGTATTAAGGGAAAAGAGCCTGAGATCCCAGCTCCTATGACTGGATGAATCTTTTTGGAATGTCATAATAAAAGAGGCTGTGGCGAGGTGAGTTGTGTTGTATCCCAATATCTTTTAAGTCCACTCACTTGTACCTCCATCTCCTCTGTAGTTTTCACCATACGTATTTGCTGGTTTGACAATAAATCGAATGAAAAACAATCCTAGCAGAATCTGAATCTATATTCTCAAAAATCTTTAAGCTCACATGAGCTTGTGTTGTCTGGTTTTGGCTCAATGCCATACAGACAAGGTCTGTTTTTAATGAGAATTTTTCATCCTGACTACTGTTCCACCAGCAATTTCATAGAAAAGTTTTGAGGGCAAAATTTTACCGATATATCAGATCTGTCTTTCAAATGTAAACACTAGTCATGATCTGAGATTGACAAGCTTACATCTACAAAGCTCTGAAGATTGTCATTTGGGGGTAAAAAATATCTCATTAATCAGAATGTTAAATAAGCCACAGTACTTATATAATGTGTTATTATTTATCAATCTTGAGCAGCTCTATTTCCAAAGGGGAGAAACAAAGTAATTTCAACCAAGTGAGCATAATATTAATGACAGCAGTATTATAAATAAATTTAAAATGATGCCAGAAAGCATATGACAACAAGAAAAAAATTCTCTTTGATTTTTCCCCTTCAGTGTGCAAAACATGCTGCTGTACTTTTATTCACAGACTTTGTCTGAAAATTTCTCAAGACACAAGCCAACCCCATGTCAACAAAGGATGGGTATTTGGTTTGGTGCAATTAAAAGATTTTTACAACTTCTACAATGGAAATCTGCAGGAAACCCAAAAACTGGCAATTCATCAAACAATCTAATTGAAGGAAAGAAACAAACAGGGTGTAGATGAACCACTGAAAAGAGTGCTATTCTTTTCTGTGATATTAACATAGTGATCTTAGGGCCCCATGAACATGAATTTCAGGCTCCCTTTCATAATCTCCCTTTGGACTAGGAATTATTCCAATAAATTATAAATACCCTTTTGCATCCCTTCTTTTCATAATATAACTTGGAGCCTGTGTCTCTAAGCAGCTGTGTTGTCATTCTTCAAATAGGACAAACATACAGGGACTCTGTAGGAAACAGTGGTTCTGTGTGTGACACCACTCAGTCTCCCTGAGCTGAGGAAATCATTTCCAGTTTGAAGTTTGCTATTTTGATATAAGTGAGCTGAGTAAACTATGAAAATGAGCTATTTTTACACCTTAATACATTGAATTCTATGGCCTGCTCTGCTGATTTGCATACCTGAGAATAAGTTATTATTTATGCTGATATCAGAATGTGTTAGGCCAAGAAATGGATTTTATAATCTCATATTTTTCTCCAATGTTTTATCAAATGGGTAGTATTCTAAAAGAGAGGTGTTATGTAACTGTCAAATGCCAAGTTCACAAGCAGGAATGTTAGCTCATTCCTGGATTGATTCTAGGATGGCTCTTAGAACTTATAGTTGAGCTTTGCATAATTTTATGTCTTAAAAAATATATAGATTTAACACAGTCTCAACCTAAATCCCAGCAGTGTTTTTTGTTTGTTTGTTTTTTGTAGATATAACCAAGCTGATTCTAAATTCATATGGAAAGAAAAAGGGACTAGAATAGCCAAAACAATGTTCTAAAAGAACAAGTTGGAAGACTCACACAATCTAATTTTAAAATTTACTATAAAGCTATAGTAATCAAGGCAATGTGGGATTGGTGAAAGACAGACACATAGATCAATGGAACAAAACTGTGAGCCAGAAGTAGACCCATGCATATTTGATCAACTGATTTTTGGCAGAGGCTCAAAGACAATTTCATGGAGAAAGCATAGTATTTTCATTGAATGATGTTAAAGTAATTGGACAAAGCAAAAACTGAACCTTGACCTATATCTCATACTTTATATAAAAATTAACTCAAAACATAACATAGACTTAAATGTAAAATCTAAAACTATAAAATTTCTAAAGTAGAAGTAGGAAACACTTCATGACTTAGGGCCAGGCACGAATTTCTTAGATATGGCACCAAAAGCACCAAAATAAAAATTGATAAATTAGATTTCATCAAAATGAAAACGTGCTTTGTAAAAGACACTGCTGAAAGGGTGAAAAAATTAGCTATAGACTGCTTAAAAATATTTGCAAAACATATCTAATGAAAATATTTTATTCAAAATATATAAAGAATCCTCAAAACTCAGTAAGAAAAAAATCCAGTTTTCAAAATGACAAAAG
Source organism: Macroglossus sobrinus (assembly GCA_004027375.1). Taxonomy (NCBI): domain Eukaryota; kingdom Metazoa; phylum Chordata; class Mammalia; order Chiroptera; family Pteropodidae; genus Macroglossus; species Macroglossus sobrinus. The sequence goes on from PVKZ01002346.1 coordinate 104,709, forward strand.
ATTTATGCAAAAACATTACCAAAGAAAATAACATAGGTCACATATAAGCACATGAACCTATGGTCAACATCATTAATCATTAGAGAAATACAAGTTAAAAACATAATGAAATATCACTGCAGACCATTACAATGAATAAAATTAAGACAGAGCTGACAATACCAGATGTGAGTAAGCTTTCTGAGCAAATGGAATTCTTGTACATTGCTGGTAGGAATACAATATGGTATAGCCACTTTGAAAGACAGTTTGCTGGTTTCTTTTAAAGTTAAACATACATTTACCCTGTGACCTAACCGTTCCACTACCAGGTATTTACCAAAAAGAAATGAAACTTATGTTCACATACAAGCCTACACATGAATATTTATAGTAACTTTATTCATAACCACCAAGAACTGAGAACAACCTAGATGTTCTTCATCTGGCATGTGGATAAACTATGGAATATCCATATAATAGAATTCTATTCAGCAATAAAAAGGAATGTATTATAAATTCATTTAAGAATGTAGATGAATCTTAAATGTGTTTTTCCAAATGAAAGAAGACAGACCTCAAAAACTACATACTATGTGTTTCAATTTTATAAGACATTCTGGAAAAGGCAAAACTATGGAGACAAAACAAATAAATGGTTGCCAGGGTTTGGCAGTGGGGAAAATGGTTGGCTATAAAGGGACTTGGGGGAACGTTTTGAGGTAATGGTACTGTTTTATATCTTTATTATGGTGGTGCTTACATGCTGCATTTGTCAAATCTTACAAACCTATACACCAAAAAGAGTGAATTTTACTGTATATTAATTTTTATAAAAAAAAGAATCAGTACTTGAGCTTTAAAAAAATCATATTGTAGCTCCTTGAAGGTCACGGCCCTAGATTCTTTTTTCATTTTAGTCCCATACATTGAATATGCATGTGTTTAATGCCTGTTTAAAATGAATTTTCTTTACATCAGGTCATAGTAAAATTTCTGTAGTCAGAACATTTCTGTGTTTTTGAGACCAACTAGATTTATTTTTACCAGAGATTTTTTTTAAAAAAAACACGTAGGCAACAAAATAAATAAAAGAGCTCATTCATTAAAACGTCCCTGAGGCATTTCTCAGAAATGTTTTATCTTAGGTAACAAAAAAAACTTTATTTTACAGTGTATCTGCATAAATAAGAGCTTTCCTCCAAAATGAACCAAACACGTATATTTTTAAAAAGTGAAAAATAACAGAAGAGAAATACATGTGACCCTTTAACATGTTTTTCTTTCCCCCTACATTTTAAAATGTGACAGCCCCTCGCCTCCAGCATGTCATCTGTACAATCAGGACGCGGAAGGATTATTAACAAGGCGCCCCCACTCTGTTTTCAAACCCACATCATACTGGTTTAAAAAGCCTTGCTGAAAGGATATTATACATATTTCACACCATACTTGGAGATTTCTGACAGCCAGATCCAAAAAAGTACAACACTCTAGTCTATGTCAACCAGACGACTTTTCTTTACATAGAATCAAGAAGCAGTACCCTGTCTCTCCCAGAGATTCTCCCAGCTTCATAGCCCCCAAGTCAAATGTGTCAGGGGAAACTACATCTTGCTGTGGAATTCAGATGTGGTTAATATAAAGAAATGCTACTCGTTGCTGTACTTAAGGTGGTGACAATCTAAAAAGTTCTCATGACAGCAGAAATGACACTTTTGACATGCTATATATAGAGACAGAAGTGTACAATTTAGAATCTGCAATGGATCGTGACTCAGTCTGCTTGTTCTCACACTTCGTATTGTGTCTTGGCACCACTGTGTGTCTTAAAGCACATACCAGTTCTGCCAGTAACAGGCCTCCTTAGCCGATCCTCATTATCACCATGGCACAGAATCAAACCCCTATTTAGTTCTCTCTGCCTTTAAGAAAAGTATCTTTTAAGCTTTACATCAATGTCATGTCAGAGAATTAGGGAGCTCCCTGCTTATGGATTTGCCCTATTGAATGGAACACAAGTAAAGCGATTAGTCAATGCTTGCGCAGCAGCAAAGGAAAGTTCCTAGCCTTAACACTAATCCCACCGGGCTAACCAGTATCATGAAAAACAATCTGTCTCTGGGGGCAGTAACCTTCTCTAAATCGGGAACATTCATGTTTTCTCTACAGTCTTCACTCTTCACCGTGAAGGATCAGGAAGAAACTCTTCCCACTTTACTTTCATCTGAAAGGCCATGAATATTCTTTGCCATCCTGACTGCTTTTATAGTAATGGAAAAATTTCTGAGTATTGGAAAATATCCTGAGGCCATCATGGTTCCTGGAATAAAATAAGCAGAAAATGGAAAAGGAGGGAGAAGGCCATAGAAGGCCCAGAGACAGCGTAAGAAAGAGAGACTGAGGGGACAGACTGGAGAACACTAACTTTCAGAATTTCATGAGAGCCTCAAAAGCTCTAAAGATTTTTACAAAGTGAAAAAAAGTTTTAATTTTGTGTATTAAAAACATGCTCATTTAAAAAAATCAGAACAAAGAAAATTGTAATAAATAAAATTTATAAAATATTGTCACTCAGTATATAAAACAAGCTATAAGAACTTTTAGTATACTATATCTTTGACACTCATTTTATTTAATATGTCATTAATCTTTTTGAATTAAATTTATTGAGGGTAACATTGATTAAGAATATTGTATAAGTTTCAGGTATACAACTTTATAAAACATCTGTATACTCCATTGTGTGCTCACCACTCAAAGACTAGTCTCTTTCTATCACCATGTAATTGACCCCCCTTTACCCTCTTCATCCTCTCCCTCACCCCCTGCCCTTATGGTAACCACCATTCTGAGGTCTGTATCTATGAATTTATTTTATTTATTCATTTGTTGCTTTTTGTTTTATATCTCACATATGTGTGAGATCATTTGTGTCTTGTCTATTTCCATCTAACTTATTTCACTAAGCATTATACTCTCAAGGTCCATCCATGTTGTTGCAAATGGCAATAATTCATCTTTTTTTATGAATGAGTAGTATTCTATTGTATGTAAGTACCTCATATTCTTTGTTCAATCATTGGTAGAAGGGCGCTTAGGTTGTTTTTGTGTCTTGGCTATTGTGAATAATGCTGCAATAAACATAAGGGTACATATAGTTTTATGAATAGATGTTTTCAAATTTGGAGTGTAGATACCCAGAAGAGGGATGACTGGGTCATAAGTATCTTTTATAATAATCCTCAAATATCAGTGGTTTGACACTACAAAATTTTTTTCTTTCTCATGTTACATATCCCAAATGGGTCAATGGAATACTCTGTACCACACATTCATTTAGGGACCCAGCCAGATGGAAGTTTCATCACCTTGTAGCTGTAAAGTTTAGCATACCCTGCATCTTCAATTTTCAAGGTAAGAGAAGGAAGAGCTTAGACAATCTTACAAGGGCTTTTTATTTCCTCAGTTTGGAAGTGGCGCACTTGACTTCCATGTTTCATTGGCCAGAAAGAATTATATGGCTCTATCTCACTGCAAGAGTGTCACAGGCAATAAAAAGAGCAATTGAAATGTTCAGTAATCATTATTGCCTTTCCCACATCATTTCAATAAATAGGGATCTAATTCATGATTTTTGGTGGCTAATGAATTTTTAGAATGGATGTAACTATAGTCATACATTTACTTTGTTTTGACTTTTTACTTCTCTAAATGACTCTGTGACAAACATCCTAGCTATATCTTTAAGTACTTTTCTAATTGTTTCCTTAGGGTAAATTTCTACAATTTGAATTGCTAAGTCAAGACATTTATGTAACTTAACTATTTTATACATAATGTCAAAATATCCTCCAGAATGGATGTCCAAATTTGTATAGTCACAGCAATAATGAATATAGCAAACTCATTTCTTCATGCCTTCATCAAAAACATTCATTTTGTACTCTTGTCAGCAAGTTGGGGATGAAGAGAAACAGGAATTTCATTGTTTTAATTTTTATTTATTTTATGATTTGACCTGTACTTTAAATTGCTACATTGTTCTGGGGGAAATGACTCAGGACAATTCAAGAATTCAAGAAGTAGGCCAATACAACAATTTGTACAGAATGAGAAAAATAATTTCTATATCATTTATTATGATAAAAATATTGTCATTTTAAACTATGTATTAAATAATTAATCTACTTGTATCTCAAAAGCAAAATTCAATTTCTGAAAGTTCCAAAGCAGCTATTTTATAATCTCAGAAGTTTTTTCAGAATTTCTTTACCAAGAACAAGTAAAATTTGCCAATTTTGAAGAACAAGTCTTACAGATAATTTCTTCAATAATATATGGATATCATTAATTATTTTTATTCCAAACAATGTTAGTAGAATTTTAGAAAATGAGTTGGATAAATGGAATTAGCATATTGGAGAGGTATACAAGTCAATTCTCTAAATTAAAGTATATTGGAATATTATAAAGTATGTTAAATATATTATTATAAAGTATATTATAAATATAACTTTGATAAGGTCATAAAAAATCATTATTCTATGAAAGAAAAACTCACTTGTCTAGTTAAATTTTTAAAAAGTATATGATGTACAGAAAAATCATATTGAATACAAATAACAAAGTAAGCATATTGGGTCAGAACCTTTGATAAATGATTCTAAATATATGTTACTAACAAGTACATTGTTTGAAGAGAGGGAAAAAGAGGTTTTGATCTTATCTGCTTTTTCTCACTATTTTCTTCCCTCCAATGTTCAATTTTTTCATTAACTTTATGAGGTGACTTCATTTTTATAAGCCAAGGAGAAGGATCTGTATTTCATTGTTGCTATGGCATGCATTGTCCTGGTTTACATTTTCATACTTCTGAATCCAGGATGCATTTCATAGTTGCTATTAGGTAGGCAGCAGTCATAACTTTTAGTCACTCATGGCACATGCATGTCAAAGCTTACAGAATGGATAAAGCATTTTGAAGAATATCTTAGAGCAGAGGAACACTCTTGTGAAACAGTATATCACACTTCCATCACACTAATACTATATGGAAAAACAATAACGGTCCTGGGAATGTGAAGAATCAGTTTTATAAATAACTTGTTCAATAACTTGTTTGTTTGCTTATATTTTTCTTTTCATGTAGGCACAGGTGATATACAATGAAAATCTGTATTTGAGAGATAGGCGTTTTATCCTAGTTTAATGCTAGCATTTTTTTCTTCTTTATAAGTGAGGATATCTTAGATCAATAACATAGAGTTATAGAGAATAAAAGAGAATGAAAGATTGAAGACTTGAAAGAGGGGTTAATCTGCTGTGTGTTAATTATGTGGCCTTGATCTGGTTCGTTACCCTTTGGTCTGTCAGTTTCCTCATCTATAAAACAGAGATAATAGTGCCTACTGCATTATGTTTGTGTAAGGGTCAAATGAGTTCACTGTAAAGGTCTTAGAAGAGTGGCATTATTTTTAACTTTTACACATGGGAAGATCAAGACAGATGAATCTGTGTGATAGTTACTTTGATAAAACCCATAGTTCAAGTAAGTAAACAGAGCAATGGATAGATGAGGGTTATATACTTAGTAAATGGCAGAACTGTGACTTGCTTTTATGTCTCTCTGATACTAAATCTTATACTGCCTCCCTAACATGGTTGGCACTCAATTTGAGATGAAAAACAATTACTAAGCAACAGAGTAGAGTCAGTTGAATAGCATAGATTTTTAATCACTAGATAAGTTTAGTGACTTAAACCTCTGGAAACTATTTGAGAAAGTGATAAATATGTGGGTAATATTTGTGTGTGTAAATTTACATTTTTCTTTGTATATTTTACATATGTATTTATATACATATAACTGCAGTATAGTGTAATTTATACAAAACATAAAAACCATAATTCATTAAGAAAAAATTGATATATCAGTATTAAAAATGTCTGGCAAGTCACCACAAAATTATAAGACATACATCATATAAAGAGATGTTCACAAACATATGAGACACTATAGTATGTATTCAGAATATATAAAGAACTCCTAAAAACAAATTAGAAAAGATAAACATCTCAAAAGAAAATTGATTAAAGTACATGAAAAGCCAATTCACAAAATAGGAAATCCAAATGGCCAATAATTATGAAAACATCTCCCATCTTAAAGCAGGGATATTTTATTTTATATGCCTCAGATTAACAAATGGTCTGACAATATAAAGTGCTGGTGAACATGTGGAGAAAGAAAAACTTTAGCAAACATTGCTGGTGGGAATGTGAATTCATGTATTCCCTATAGAAACAATTATTACTATTATTATGTAGTAAAGATGAAAGAACTCATATCCTACAACCCAGCAATTTCACTTGGAAGTATAGGTACCCACAGAGAGTTCTTGCACATGTATAAGGGTATTCATATAATACTGTGTATAATAGTGAAAAATGATCAATATCAAAAAGGGGAACATGGAAATAAATTATGGTATCATCAGTTATGCAATGAAATGCTACATAGAAGTTAAAGTGAACAAAATAATTACATATTTGTATAGACAAGCTAAAACACAATGTTGAGTGATAACACATTGAAGAAAATGTGCAGCATGAGTGCATTTATGAATAATTAAAAGAACATACAAAGAATTATTATAAATTATTTATACATAGATGTATATAGAAAGTGACCTAGAAGCATATGGAAGACCTATAAGTATATAAATTAAATAATGAGAGCCCCTGGAGAGGGAGGGAGAAAGGGAAGGATCTGGGGTAGAGAAGAGTAACAACTATTTCAAATTTATCCGAAATGCTCTATTTTTAAAAAGTCTGAAACAAAGAAACAGACTATAAGCATTTGTTCATTCTGGAAAGTGAATAGTACATGACTGGTGATGGTGTGGCTGTGCATGTTTGCATTTTTAATATATTTTAAAAATGTTTTCTGCAAAATGCTTAATGGGAAGTTAAAGTTCCTAGTAGGTCACTGCAGTGGAGAGAGGATATTATTGACTGAATAATGCAGCTTTCAGAAGAAGAATGATTGGCTCTAAAATGCTTTCTTCAATTATGCTAAATAGACTTCTCTTTCCTCTAGATTTTTTCACAACCAAATGCAAGTGTTAATTTAGGAGGTTAACCCCTTGACCTAGTGACATAGTAGCATGGATTGATTTTCCAGATTAGCAGAAAGTACTGCAAGGCTTCAAGGAAAGAGATGGGATAAAATGAGTAATTTTGATCAATAGTACTAAGATCAAAGTAATACTAAGTGACAAATCTCATCAATTTTTTTTTTTAATGTAGACACTGTTCAAGACAATTTGTAAGCTGTAAGATTTAAAAGTAAAAGCCCAGAATTTAGTATGTTGAGGTTAGAACATCATGGTGTGTATTGAATAGCCCCAGTATAAGGGTGACCTCGTGTGGCTGGGACATAGGAGGAGAGCACTGCAACTTGAAGAACTGGTAATATAGTCCTTGCACTTGAACCAGTATAGTTCTGCTCCCCAGCATCTGGCTTCCCCCAGGGTTCCTGGAACACTGCTTGGCTCTGCCTTTGTTTTAGGTACTGGTACTGGATTGTTGTTCAGCTAATCAGTCAACATTTATTGTCTCTTCCTTACTATTCGTGGAATACCATACTCAGTGGAGTGGATGCTGAAGAAATAAAAGTCACTTAGAAGAGGAATATATAACTATATTAAAAATCTCTTTTAACAGTATTAAAAAAGATTTTTGATTAGCTCTACATATTCTCCTCTGCCATCACAACTCACAAATTAACAAATAAAATTCATTTGGAATAGGACTTTTCCTCTGAGCTAATTTAAGGCTTAGATTTTATGAATAAAATTGTTTTTTGTTTCTTCCTTTTAATTAAGCTTCCTCAATAGAGAGCTCTCATTTCTGGAATGACTTCTGCCCAACTTTCCTTTGATTTTATAAATTTCCCACAAAGGCTAACTAGGAAACATTTTTAGTGTCTCAGTTTCCTTCTTTTTGACATTTATTTTTTTCCTCAGAGAAATGCATTTCCACAATGACACGTATATGCTACTTGGGCTCGTTTGATGTATCGCTCCGAAAACCTTTCTAAGCCTTTTCACTTCTGTTTGTTACTGTGGTATATGGTGCTGACACACTTAGAAAGTTTGTGGTCTTTCCCAGCACCTGCTTTTTTCAAATATGCGATTGAATTTTTCACAGTTGAACTCTAACATTTCTCTCCTAACTGAGCGAAGTTTCACAACACATTTGAAATATTTCTGAGGCTGGGCATATGTTCCTGTTTATCCAACACAAAGCTGAGGCCTCTTTGAACTTTCCTCTCCTGATAATGTGCCTCAGATTTTAACACTCTAAGATTGGAACTCTTTGGAGGCTTTTGTGCTTTCCAAAGGATTTTCTCCTTGTTCTCTCCTCATTTTTTTTCTCATTTTAAAAAACAGCTGTCTAAGGGCTGTAATGGAAAGAAGAGTGAATGGTGGTCAGTGCCAAAAAACCTTTGAAATGTACCCTGTGTTTTCTCAGTGGCATTTTCTAAGAATCTTTGTCATATGTATTTAAAATTCTACAAGACCTTATCAAAAGTTCCAGTACATCCTCGTGGATAGCAGAAGCCCAATCTTTGCCAAATTGACCTTGTTCCTTGGGTTGAGCCCTTTTACACTTTTTCCTCAGATACATTATCAGCTTTCTCTATTCTAATTCTGATGTATTGCTTCTCACAGGTCAAGAAAGGCTAGCATAACACAGCTTTATCTTTATTAGGAAATGCAATAATATGGATGGTACAAGTTAGATATGCTAAAATACTAAAACTCATCTGGAATCTCTGTCAGGTTTGACTTTTTATCTTTTGTGGGTTTTTTTTTTTTTTTTGGTTTGTTTTGTTTTTCTCTAATCTGGCTCAGAGAAATTTGAAAATGACTTTTCTTTGGCTCTTTAACACCTTCTTCACACACCACAAGAATATTATCCAGGATGCATTTGGCCTAAGATCTGCTATGAAACCTTGGTGAGATATTTCTCTGGAGTTCCTCCAAAGCTGGAGGAGCCCACATGGCATTCTTTTACACCTCTATGAAATAAAGAAGGTATTCAAATTACATTTACTGGCTGTTTTCTTGGTTGGCTCCAAAATGCCAGCTTTAGTTGAGCATTGGCACTTTATGCTGAGAAAAAATTACCTTCTCAGTCCCTCTTTTTAGATAGACTCTGACCTATTTTATGAAACAGCATATAGTAAGTCTCTCACATGAGTTCTTTGGGAATAAATAAAGTGATAACATTGTTTTAAGATACAGTAATTATTGAGTTTTACAAAAGCAAAACTTAAGTATTGTCCAAAAGATTAGAACCTCCAATTTTAACAAAATTTATAAGCATAGTGTCTCATGTGACCTGATTTTCTTTCAGTCTAATGTAGTTTGCACTATTAATTGTCTTTGAGTTCTTCATAAAATATGAAGATTTTTAATGGATAAATTCAATGCTATAAATCCAAGATGCTATCGTAATTATGTTTGTATTTACCTGGAAGTTTACTTAAGTGATTGGGCAAATATGAAATTCCTAACAATTCTGTTTCTTCATTTATATTTAAAAGCTTAATTTTTCTATATTTTTTTATGATTATATTTGCAAAGAAGACAGTAGCAATTAATTTGTTTAGTATAGATTTACTGACTAAATAATTGGGTCATCTGGAATCTACCTGAAGGCCTAAAATACTTGAGTGAACAGTCTGTACTGGCAACATTGCTTGGATTACTAGATAAGGCTTCCTGAAAATTTTAATTAGAAAGATGACACAGTCAATATTTATTTCCCAGGAGATCTAATGCAGCAGAAAAATCTAATCATAGGAGAGTTTGTCCTAGTTTCATTGTCTAAAATTATAAAATGTTTCTAACTAAGAGTCATATCAACTCACATAACTTAGAAAATTACACAAACCATGTCTCCAGGGGTATGGTCAGTGGTCATGTGAAGCAGGGAAATCTATCTACTCTCTTCAGTTTTTGACATGTTCTGATTTCTTATAAATTTTTGATGGAGTGGATTACATTTTAAATAGAAAATTTTAGAAAGACTTATTAGAAATGGATCAAGGTCTACATTTCCATTTTTCTGCATAATCTTTTAGGGACTATCACCTAACTGATCCTCTTTCTTCTAATCTTTCTGTTTTCCAATTCATTTGTTGCACATTTTTTATGCACTTATTCATTCAGCTATTAAGTATCTCTCAAAGCCTAGAAATTGCAAGACAAAATAGCTTTTTAAATATCTGCCAAGCTAATTGAGTGTGAAACTTACCTTTATCTTTTCCTGTAGTTCACAAAACCTGTGTATCACCAGCACCTCCCAAGGGCTTATCATTACAGTGAAAAACCTGCGTGTTATAAAACCACTGACTGTGTGTACCATACTGCTGTGCACAAAATTAAGAGGTATACCAGAGATATATAAAAGAAAGCCTATTAATTTAAATAATGTTACAAAAAAGAAACTGCTTGAAGAAAAAATTTATGACAATTGAATAAGGAATCAGACTTAAGAATTGAAGGATGAAGTAGTCTTAGGGTAACAGCACAGGTGATGAGCATTGTTTTTAGTTAAACATCTCATTTTGGTTAAAAAATGGTTCATGTAATTATATTGTACTACATAAATGTCAAAAGCATTTTAAAGAGAAAGTACCAAATGTTCAAAATAATATTTTAGTAACAAGTAGATGAAACTAAATATTCAGATTATATTAATAAAGATGATGAAGGCCAACATGGGGGTAGAAAGAAGTAGAAGTTTGCTAAATTTCTTATTTTAAATAAAAATGATTTAAAAGATAAGTTCATTGTTTATTCTCAGGTATTATTTATTACAGATTACCTAAAAACAGCTTCTACTTATTTGAATCTTTTTCTTTTTATATAGATTTTGCTTTTTTAGTATTTCTGAAATGAGCCAATTTATGTAAACTTACTTCAGCTATTACTTAGATATATTCTGCAAAATGAAATTCTAATATTGCTTTTTCTAAGTGCATAAAACTTTAAAATTTTATTCAATCAGGATTCAATAATAAAATCCAAAACTAAAATTTAATTTGTATATTTTTCCACAAGAATCTGCCATTAAAGCTGCCGATTATAGATAAAATGGCCAAATAAGATATCAAAAAGGAAAGAGATTAATTTATGGATCAAGGATGACTGTTTATGTTGGTTTTATCTATGATAGTACTGAGGCTTACTTTAAGAACATGAGGGAAAATGAATCTCACTGGGGCACAATGTTATCATTAAACCAGAGGAAGAAAAAGAGGCCTGACTAGTCGCTGCTGGAAGATTTAGTCAGGAAATGTGTGGGCAGACAAGAAAGAGCAGCAAGAGATGGGTCACTAGCAAGCTTTTATTTCTCTCTGAGATTCAGCATGTCTTCCAGAGATTATTCTAATTCCCCTAGATTCAGTTTATGTGTTTTTAAATTAGTCAGCTTTCTCTTGTTCTCATCACCAAAGTTGTAAATGCACACTGGGCTGGAGGATGGGCTACCTGAGCTGCTTTTAAGTCATTCTCTTACAAATGACAGAGAGGAAATGAATGCCACCAAGGAAAGTACAAAATGAGCCTAATGTCCAGCAATGATCTGCCTTTTGCTGAAGCAATACTTCATCAGGATTTGAGAGACTATGAGGAAATTCTTGGAGAAAAAAGACAGGTTTCAAGAGTCTTAAGTAAGCAATTCCATACACATTACCATTTTTTTAAAGAAACAAAAAGAAAAGAGAAACAAACCTTTTAAGTATATGATGTAATTGAATTCTTAGTATATAATACCACTCTTTAAAACTTACCTTTATTTACATGTATTAATAATTAAATGCATAAAGATGGAGTGCTTAAAATGGAGTCAAATATTCCTCACATATTTGAGGCTGCCTAATCATACTTTTGAAATATTTTTAAATACTATAAAACTGAATATTTTTATTATTTGTTGAAAAAACTATATCAAAAATGTTTATAAGAGAAGATTTCTGCCTATTTGAGAGCTTCTTGTATTTTATTACCAGAGAAAAATATGGAAAAACAAAAATTAACTCCAACTTATTGTCTGACTCATTAATTTAATAATTTTTATCATGGACTCTGTTTGATACTGAAATTCATGCTTCATACTCTCTGGCCTCACAAAGCTGATACACTGATTATAACAAAACAATTCCCAAAGTCAAAAAATCTACCTCAAGAGGAAAGTATCCAAAATAATGAATGGCACTTGTGCTAGGGTGATCAGATTATAAGTGATTTTTTCTTCTTTCCCTTATTTACTCAGTTTCCTATAATGTGAATATTAAATACCACTGATTTAGATCACTGTGCTACATGTTTTATAAACATTGTCTCATTAATCCTAATGTTTAATAACAATCCCTATTTTATACTTTTTTATATAGTAGAAACTATGGCATAAAGAGATTACAAATCATGGCTCAAGTACTTATCACAAAGTAATCTGAAACTTGATTGGTTTTTACTTTGAATGCTCAGAAACACTATGAAACATTAACAAATCTCAGAAGTTTTAAAACCATATTTATTCCTCCAGAATATAGTATATGTTAAAAGATTAAGTAAAATAAAATTTGCCTGAAACAAATTAAACTTTGTAAATTATATATTTTTGTAAGAAATATAACATTTTAAATTTTATTTAAAGCAATTGAATTTTCAGCTTTTCCCCTTCCCATTAGACTGGTGGGCAACTCAACTATCATTCTCAAAGCTCTTCTTCCTCAAGGTTGCACCAGGCTGGATCTGCCATTATAAATAAGTTTCAAGGTACTCTGGAGATGCTGCGGACATTGGTCATCTGTCTCCACTGGTTAGTACTGAAATATTCACTGTACAAGCCACACACTCCATTTAGGTCACAGTAATTCTAATTTTCGATTATGCTTTTGGCATGGAGATCTTTGGAGAGACTGGAAAACTGTAGCCAGTTCTTTTTGGGGTCTTGTAATCAATTTGGGGTATTGTTGTAAAAGAGGGAGTAGGACGCCTGTCCTTCAGAACAGCTAGACAATGTAAAACCTCTGTTGGTGTTTTGTGGGACTAACATTTTCCCACATTCTTGTTAAGCCTTGTGAGAGATAACGGTTGACTTGTCCAAGACTGATGTCCTGTAGGCTAGCTTCCCAAAGAGGGAGCTGGACTCCTGCAAAAATGGAAACTGGCCACAGTTATTTTTAAGACCAGCAATACTTACCCATTTCAAGGTTTAAAACACAGTTCTTCACCCCCTTATGCCAGTTGACGGGCCAGGGCTTCCTCAATTATGAAGGCAATGGGGTAAATTCTTTGCTAACTTGCCACAATATGCAGCTACAGGTGTAAGACTTAGAGCTCACCTACCTGATGCCCAAGAATGGGGCTGGCAGTCTTCCCAATTGTGAACACCAAACTAGCAGCTTAGAACTGTAGCAAAGGTTCTACATATCATGTTGCTATTAAATCCTGGTTTTTAATCCCTCCAGGGAAGAGGTTGGCCGCTCCCTAATCCTGCAACATAAAAGCAAACTAGCCCAGGATCTGAGAGAGACCTGGGAGATAGGCTCTGCTAGATTATTGTGTGGCTACTGCTACTGCTCCTATCCCCTTCAATATTCCCTAGAAATTGCTACTCATGGCAAGCCTGGCATGTGCGATATGTGGCCACTCTACTTGTTTATGCAATAGTTTGATGTTATCAAATTAATTTTTTTTTCTTTTGCTAACCTGAAAGGTACAAAATATATATTATGCTTTTAAGATTCATTTCCTTGGCTATTAATGGACTGAGCATCTTTCCACATATTTATAGGCTATTTTTATTTTCTCCTCTGTGAAGTTGTCTTTGCCTCTTTGTTGTGAAGTAATAGAAATTTAACAAAAAACAATCTTCTTTCTTTTACATGTGCTATAAAACCTTTTCTATTGTTTTTCTTTTAACTTTATGGCATCTGTGTTTGCAATAAATTTATATTTCCACTCCTGACTTTCATCCAATCTTCAATCCTTATCTTTTAAAAAAAATACTTGCTCTTATGTTACTCTGAGAAAATCAGTTTTGACGGGACTCAGATTAAGGATAGAAGTTCTCAGAGAGGAGCCTCAGTCTTTGGAAGTACTTTTGGCATTTCTCTGGTCTCCCATTCTCTTGGCCAAAAGTTTTGCATATTCTGCAGTCTCTTACTTATTTTTCTTAGCAAGCTGTTTCCATAGAGCAATACAATGTTTTGTGTTGTAGAACACATGGAATAACAGGACCTTGAATCTTGGGCGCTCTGATTCTGGGTTTCTTACCTATTTCGTACAGGGACTTTCTCACAACATATTTGTGGACATTTCAATCTCTCTTTTTAGAGAGATTGAAAACTTTGCAGGTTCTGCAAGCTTTTGGGGGACTAGGCAATGAGGCATAGCAGTATCAATTATTCTAGGAATATCCTCCTTCCCTTTTTTATAATAGCCTAGTTAAGAACATTCAAATTAGTGTTCACAATACAAACTTGAACAGATTTATACCTTCCTTCTCGAATTATGTGGTCTGTTCACAGGAAAGCCCCCTATTCAGTAGTAGATGTACATGACCATGGGTCAAAACAAACTGGGTCACAGGGAAACTTGTCATTCCCACTACTTATTCTGGACACATAAACCTTCTACTTCTCACTCAGAACATGAGCAGCAACTTCTGTGGCCATACACTTCTTAACCACAGGTATGAAGTTTTTTTTATCATACATTTCAGTGAGTTTTTGGCAGCTAATGACTGGGAATAAGATATTCATCTTCATCCAGAAGCAGCTGCTTTTCCTCTGAGATGCCAACAGAAACAGAAAGCTAATCTTATATTTCTGAGTGTAAGTTGGACATCTTTACTTGCATATAGAAAATGAGCTCATCTTTCTCTTATGAGCCCTCCTTTCTAACTTTCCTGTCTCATATCATCCCAAACTACTACTGGACATATTGACTTGAAAGACTCATAGTCAATTTTGACTTTTTGTTCTTTTTATTTTATATTTAGATCCTTTCTAAAGAGAGTTAATCAAAAAAAAAAAAACATTTGGTGCCAAAAAACACAGCATGATATTATTACTCTTTTGGCTTTTTTCAAAGTTGATAGAGAAAATATTTCATTGTTATATTTCTTGCAAATTATTGCCTAACTTCTGAGTTCATAGTTGGATAACAAAGTATGTATACAGATAAAACATCATGTGCCAGATTTTAGCTCATGAAAGCAATACTGTAAAACGTTTCTGTGATTACTTAATATGTAAATAAACTTCCTTATTTACCTTTTTTTTTTTTTTAAGAAGGGGGGTTCCCGGCAAGCCTCTTTTCTTGACCTTTTAATAGAACAGTGTTTGTGAATATGTGGGGTCTCTGGAGAGAACCAACATTTGCTGTAGCTGTTTCTCCAGGCTACCTGTCTCCCTACATGGTTATCTCCAGTGGGGATTTCTGTGCAAGTTTACTATATATTGCCTTTTTACATGAGCCATACAACCGTCAAAATTTTATTTTTCAATAATTAGCTAGGTAGAAAAAAATGAGCAGGATTTCAATTTTAATGAATTAGAATTTACATTGTTTTAAGGCTGTCTGCCAATTTGTTGTTTGGGAAAGTTAACCCAGATGTACCTCAATCAGTCTCTCTCTGTCTCTGTCTCTCCATTTCTTTTTCTGTTTCTGTCTCTGTCTCTGTCTCTGTCTCTGTCTCTGTCTCTCTCTCCACCACCTTTCCCCCCTTCCTCCTTCTCTCTCTCTCTTAGCAAAATTCTCTTGTCAAGATCAGATGAAGGGTAATCATGTACAGGTTTTCCCCACTCTTTGTAAATAGTGTGTTCATATGAACCCTTTTGTAAGCTGAAATGGCATAAAATGAAGAAACAATTGCCATTAAGTTATATGGAAAAAAATTCTGAGCATTCCCAGACCCAAAGACTAACTTACCGAAATCATACCAAATACACTCAATTATGTCTAGTTTTACACTAAGCATAACAACATCTTTACAGTCTCTTGTAGGCTTTTCTGATACTTAGGACACATCTTGCTAACAGATACACAAATAAATTGAGATAAAGTGCAGACCCTCACAGATACAGTTCAAAGCTATGGCAGCTTGATGCTAAGATGTTGAGTGTGTTTCCCAGGGAAAAAGTTGGTGGTGCTGATCTCGCTGCTCAGGGTGCAACCTACCTTTACAATGACTTGCTGCAAAACAAATGATGAATGCTATTTTCTTTTTTATTTTCACAAAAATGAAATCCTCTTCAGATTTCTTTTGGTTAGCAAAAACAGGTACTAATATAGGCCTTTTGTAAAAGCAAAGTGGCATAATGCAAACTTTCAGAAAGCAGTACTCTCGATGGTTCTGCACACCATACAAGAGTTAGTCCCTAACTTCAGTGAATAGGAACCAGATGTCAGTTTTAAGGGGACCTAATGGTACCTCCTCCACTCATTTCCATGGTCTGCTGTAGTCACACCGTCCAGCCTGTTTCTGTTGGTCTCAGCAATTACATCAGTAGCTGAGGTATGGGCTCTTGACAAAATAGCTTGGAAAGCAAATTTTGACCTCATTATAATAGATCTTCCATTGAGATATCAAATTTTTCATTGTGTTAAAAGTGTCTTGATGAATAGATTTGAATTTTATTTCTCACAGAACGTTGGGATCATAACTTACATTTCAGTTTACATAGCTGATTCATGTAGCCATCACACTTTATGTTCTATCATGTTCAGTTAAAGTGTGTGTGTGTGTGTGTGTGTGTGTGTGTGTGTGTACAAACCACTAAGAACATTGTGATGTCATACTGAATACTAAACATTTGTGATGAGACAGGGTAAGATCATGGTCTCTGCCTTCTAAAAGTAAGAGTATAATGGCATTGATAAGCCTAGTATGTAATAGAGAATCAAGAGAAAGAATAGCTCATCTCAGTCCCAAAACATGTTATTTGCCTGTAAAAGAGTAAATAAAACTTAAGTGTCTATTTCATATCTTCTACCAAAATGTAAATGGCTAGACTCATTCCACATTCCTTTCTTCACCACCAGCCCCTCCCCCACTCCTTCCCACCTTCCCTATTATAGTAGGCAATTACAAGATGTGTGCATTTTGGATCTGTTTGCCCTCAGATCCCTTCCTTGCCTTTCCCTTGCTTGACTCTATTGAGAGGCACTGATTTTCATAGCTGTGGTTCCCATTCTTAGCTGATTTCAGACTACGTTGTGGAGAGGCTGATGGGGAGGAATATGCCCGGGTTTCTCTCTTTTTCCTTCCCTACCAGCAGTTTCATGAATACAGCTCTTGGCAGGTGGGCCAGCTATGGTTCCAGCTTCTACTAGTGCTGGGAATGCTGCCTTCATCTCTTTTCCCTTCAATCATTGGTGAGGGTGGCTTCCTGCTGTTGTTAATCTTTAGATTGCCCTCAATGTCCCCTGTTTGGTGTCTCAGCTCTTTCATCACCCACGGAATCAATTTTCTGCATTAAATTTTCTCAGGTGATTTTTGTGTCCTGGCTAGATTTTGATACACATAATTTCCTCAGTACATGTGAAATAACCTTTCAGACTTTTGTTTTTTAACCTCTGTCAAGACGGGAAATTATTCCATCACCCACAGAGGGCAAAGCAAAAACTATAACTGCCAAGGGGGAAGCCCAAGAAAGTGCAACTTTTTATTTCATTCTGATACATCTGTTGATTTGTTATATTTAGAGTATATTTATTTAAAGTAAATATTTCTCAATCAAAGATGATTATAGTAAAGGAATCTCTGCTTTAATGAAGCTCAAGAAGTTGAGATAATGCTTTTTACCTATTATGCCATTTCTTTGGTTAAAACTTACTGATAGAAGTTTCAAAAATACTTTTACAAAGAGAATTATTTCAGTAGTCTTTAGAGAAGGAAAAATCAAGCAACATATAACATTTTACGCTATTTTCTCTAATACAAAGTATGAAATGAGTAACAACAAAAGTGGCTACTAAAGTTTTCTACTTAATTTCAAACTGAAACAATGACTTAGAGTTC
The DNA here is from genome assembly GCA_004027375.1 of Macroglossus sobrinus. NCBI lineage: Eukaryota > Metazoa > Chordata > Mammalia > Chiroptera > Pteropodidae > Macroglossus > Macroglossus sobrinus. The sequence continues at coordinate 122,799 of PVKZ01002346.1, forward strand.
TTTTAACTTTGCTATATTTGAGATTAAGTATTGACTTTCAACACATTGCATCTTGATGTTATTTGTCTGCTTTTCAGTGTAAATTGCCAGAAATTTTATAAAATAAGCACTAAGACTGGGAAGAGGGTGTGTCTCACACATCTGTTTTTACTGTGTATTCCACCTGCAATAGAGTTCCACTGATAGGGAAGACTTAGATATGACATTTTGATTAAATAATTGGAATCTGAAATAACTTTTATAGCCATTAAAAATTTTTATTCTTCTTTTCCTTTATTTTTAAAAGAAAAATTCTAAGCTTAGTTTTTTAATTGCCTGCCACATTGCTTTTATCACTAATGAAAGTGCATGCCATATCCCAAATAACTACCATAGGTTATGTGTTTTACAGGCCTATTTCTAATCTTTATTATAATTATTCAAGTTAGATAATTTTATTGTAATTTTGTAGATGGAAAAACTGAGACACAGATGTAAATTAATGACTCACCATTATACAGAATTTAAGTATCAAAGCTGGGATTTAAAATGAGGTAGTGCTCATTTTACTGAATTATTATCTGTGAAATAAGAAAAGCAAGCAGAAAAATTTTTTGAGCCATTTCTTTGTACATAGGACTCTGTTAGGATTGTCTGAAGACAGTAAAGTTAAAAATATTGACTCTACTCAATGGAGCTTACAATATCATTTGAGAAATAAAGTGTCCCAGATCATAAACAGTAACAGGATAAATAGCAATCCAAACTAAGATCATGGCTATATCAGAGTGGTGTGAATCAAAGAAATAATCTCTGGACTAGTAAGGTAATGTTAACCAGGATTTTTTGGTTGTTGATGGTGGTGTTTTTTTTCTTTTTGGGTGAGGGAGAGGGAATTAAATCATGAAAGATCCAAAAGTTAACAGAAGACATGAAGTGCTAAAAGAGAGAGTGAGGTGATTGGTTTGACAGAACCAAGTCAATAAATAATAAGTAAGAGATAAATGTACATAAAATAGATAAGTTTTTAAAACTAAGAAGATCTAGCAAGGGCAATTAGGTAAGGAAATGACCAAAAAAAGCATCCACATTGAAAATAATGAAATACTTAATAATAAACTCAACAAAAGAAGTACAAATGTTACATTCTGAAAATTTAAAACACTGTTAAAAGAAATTTAAAAAGACCTAAATAAATGAGAAGATATCCCATGTTCATAGATGAGAAAACACTATTGTTAAAATGGCAGTACTCTTGAAATTGATTCACTAAGTCAATGCAATCCCTATCAAAATCCAGCTGGCATCACTGTAAAAATTGACAAACAAATCTTAAGATTCATATGGAAATTCAAGAGATTGAAAATAAGCAAAATAATCTTGATAAAGGAGAACAAAGTTATAAGATTCACAATTTCCACTTTCAAAACTTTCTACAAAGCTACAGTAATCAAGATGATGTGGTACTGGCATTAGGATAGACATATAAATCAATGGAATAGAATAATAATCCAAAAATAAACTCTCACATTTATAGTCGATTGATTTTTGACAAGGTGCCAAGACAATTCAGTGGGGGAAAGAACAATTCTTTCAACAAATGGTTCTGGGACGATGGCCACACAGACCACATGATTCTCTATTGTCTTCTTTCTCTTGGCCTACTTTACACATTTTCTCATACCTGCCTTGTGTATGTGAACATTTGATTTTTTAACCTCGATCTAGTCCAACCATTCACCCAGGGCCTGAATTATGCTTACCATTTCCCTGCTAAGAGGTTTTAGCATATGCTCGTGTATGTCTTATGGGAGAGATCTCCTTTACATTGTGCTCCATTACTGAAACCAGTAGTTCTTTACAGAGAGAATTTTAAAATTATGTGATAATTTTTATTTTTTATAGCAATTGGAGGATGATACTATTATTTAGAGTGTGGGTGAGCAGAGATGCTAGATGTTCCTCTATGCATATGCCAGTTTTGTACAATAGAGAATTATGGTACATGACTTTCAAATATCCCATGAACATTTGTGGAGGAGAAAAATGATCTACAATTGTTTGAGAGTCTAGAAAACAATTTCATATATCACAACAAAGTTTCTTTCTTCCAGAAATGTAGTAGTTTAAATCCAAGGAATATTGCACTGTGTTTCCTGAGTATTGTTCATCATTTCAGAAAATCAAATCAACAAAACACTGCCACTCATTATAATTGAGTCACGGATATAGCATACCAGTGTCAGTTAGCATACATAGCTGCCACAGGCAAATGTATAACATAGGAAATCTGATGTTCTTTTTTAACAGATTTAGAATTAAATATTAAATTACTGAAGATAACACAAGATGCAAGGCTCTTGTTGAATTTATTAATAAAATTGTTTTGATATTTTGTATTTACATTTTTGTGTGAATAACAGTGAAAAGTCTAGATTATAAATGTTACATATTGAAATTATTTATTTGTAGTTTTTCCATGGTTTCTTGTATTACTGCTTCTTTTTGTGGTATACCCTCCTCTACCACCACACCCCCAATCGACAGAGTTTGTACAGGGTATGGTCTTCTGGGTCTTTCTAAGTGTCAGAGACTTATAGTAAGGCTCAACATGTGGAGGAATTCAAGGCAGGAGGTATGTTTTCAGAGATACTTTGTCACTATCTCGTCATAACATTGGGAGTTATTTTGACATTGCTCTTATAAATAAGGCCCAGCTCATTTGTGCTAATATCATACTTCATCATTTTCTCTGTTTCCAAAGTCTGTAATTTGTCTTGGCATGTTATTCTTATTTCAATTAAGATTATTTCCCTCTTTTGCTATAGACAAATAAGTGTGATCTGTTAAGATTTATTTTTATTTTAGTGACCTTCTATATCTCCACTCTTTCATATTGCTGAATTTCTTGAATTGTAGGGTTTCTCATCTAAACTCTCTTAAATCCTAGCATATGCATTATCAGTAGGTGCCAGCATCTGTCTAGATAATTAAGTCTTCTCAGTTATATGTACTGAAATACATATCATTTTATTATAAATTACTCTTTTGTATTCCACTAGCAGTGCTGTGCTGAGCCACAGTGGAGTGAGGCTCCTTTGCACTCTTTATTATTAGCTTCTGAACAGAATCAAAATACTAGCATTTCTGAGCTCTCTGTACATCTTTTTTTCTCTTGCACCTTGTGACCCAGAGCATCCTCTGAGGTGTGGCCTAGTACAGCAACCAAGCAAGTATATCCCTTGAGTTTTCTCTTCTTCATGGTAAGAACCACTCGCCATATGACAATAATTTCAGCTGTTGAAATCATAACAGGTGCTTTCAACTCTATCTCTACAATGGTTTTTAAATCACTCTCCTAGTATAGTACTCTCTGATTTATCTTTAAGTTTTATGTAAGTTACTTCAATAATGTCCTATCTGATATTTTCACCTTCTGTTTCTCCTCCTTCCAATTTTACTTTCACAGAGGTCAGGGTAACCTCTGAAACACAGGTGTGATCATAACTCTCCTACTCAAAGAATATATATACATATTCTTTGTATGTATTATGTATGTACTATATACAATACATATTATATATAAATATATATTTTTATACCTCTTATTTTTTCTCTGAATTAAATTCATATTTCTTTACTTATGCCGTTCTTAATGTTGATCTCAGATAACTTTCCCAGTATCATTTTCTTTAATCCCCTATACACAGGCTTTGCTTATGCCACATGGATGGTTGGTTTCCAACTCCCTGAACACATTCAGGGTTCTAATCTGGACCCAACTACTTACTAGCTGTGTGGCTTTGATAATAATACTATCCTGTCTTTAGGGTGTATGAAGCATGTTGTTTTATTCTGATACCATGACACCTGGGACTTTACTGACCCTGGGGACTTTCCTGCCCCTCCCAGGGCTAGTCAGTTCTTAGAGATAGTAAATGACTAGCCTGTGAGCATGCCTTTCATATGCAAACCATTCACTCCAAAGCCCACACCTTCCCCTACTGCCTCTATGGACTTTTATGCTCCAGGCCAGCATTTTCCTGACTCAATCATCCCAGGCTCCTATAGGGACAGCACCTATGCCTCAGGATCCCCTGAAATCGTCAGACTAACTAATGTTAAGCCTGCTTACTCTGCCTTGCTTTTCCTTCCTATGGAAACCACTATAAAGGCTCTTGCCCATGATTTCCTTCCACTCTCTTTGTTCTGATTGATCTTGGCGCTTCCTTGTATGGCCCTTTATGGTGTGGCATGTTCTCTCCTCTTGGGAACTAAGAGTAACAAATGTCTTCAATGTCAGCTATCTCCTGGTCTGTTGGCCTCACCATGCCTGAATAATAGTAAAACCTACATATGAACATAGAGAAGGTTGAGAAGTTAATATTTCTAAAACAGATAGATCAATGTCCAATACCTAGTTTGTGCTACATGAGCACTAACTATTATTGGTGGCAGTGACGGTATAGAAAGCATCTTTGTATTCCCCCACAATGTTTTGCATATAGTAAGTTCTCTGTAAATATGTGACTAATAAATGAATGCAGTCCTTCAAATAACTGCTATCCTCTCTAAGAAGGCTTCACTGACAAAGAGCAAGAACAAATTCATAAATAGTTTAGAAAATAGAAGAATCAAGATGAAAACAAGACAGTAACTAAAAGAAAACATTAGCATTGATAACTTGAAGGGGAGTTTGAGAGGAAATGAGAGAGCAGGATAAAGCTGAAATCAGAGAACTAGACTGGTATAAAAATGAGAGATAAGAGAGGACAAGAAATAAAAATCTAAGGAACATCAGAGAGGGAACAAAAAAGGAAAACTCAAAGAATAGGGAAATCAAATCCAAAATTTTTGTTACTACAACCTAATTACAAGCACTCTGCTCAGGTGTTCAGGTGTGACCTCATTTGCAGACTTTAATACTGGCAAAAATGAGGGGAAAAGAGTAGAGCTGTTCAGTACATGTGCTTAAGGCCAAAGCAAGAACTGTGTGAAACTCCATTTTCACTACATGAATTTTCACTTATGAAAAATTAGACTTCTTCAGAAACTATGAATTTGATGAGGACTAAAATTGAGTCATTTCTACCATAGAATATTAGGTTGTCATAGCACAGAAAATAAATACAAGTGGCCAAATTCCATGTCAGTAATATATCCGGTACTAACTAATATTGCTCCTGGTTTTTTAAAAAAATGTGTTCTATATAATGTTAAAGGAAAAACAACTCTTTAGGAAAATGACAGACTTTCACCTGTGAGATGACACCTGTCATGGCAGAGGGAAAGAACAACTTAGAAACTTCCAGAAAAAAAATTCAAGTTGATTTTGTTAGGCAAATATCACATCTTTCTCACCAACAGTGAGAATTTTTTCTCACAGTTCTAGAAGAGAAAGCAAAGCTGAACTCAACTCAGCCAAAGTGTCCTGTAAAAAAAAAAAAGAAAGAAAAAAGAAAAAAAAAAGAAAAAAAATTCTGTGTCCATAAGCTCACAAAAGCACAATGTTTCATTTTCAATTTTTTTAGAAAATATGACAAATACAAAAACAGAACAGATGTTATGTATCCAAGCAACAACATCTTTGACACGTCTTGAAGCTTTGTGAAACCAGCTCTATTTTATTTCTACTTTTTATTACATAAAAAAAGGAAGATGAAAATGTTTGGTTTTTATGTTCCCGTGGGTTGTTAGTTAATCTTTTGCTCTTTTTCTACCATACTATAAGTGAATACTTGCTCTTGGGCTTTCTCAATCTATAATCAAAGGGTTGTTTAAGTGCAGTTACTAATTTTATTTAATTTAACTGTGTAGCATAATTATTATTTACAAATTGTGAAGAAATATGTAAAGAAAACTATGCTAGTACTTAAGTGTATTATAATATGGTATAAATGTATTATTGTGTCACCTTTGCAAACCTATAGGTAAAATTACTGTTTATTTGCAAAAATAAATTTATGAATCACAAGAAGAAAATACACACAGAAAATTTGAGTCCTTTACCTGGCACAACAAATCAGTGCTGCAGTCAATAGCTTTGTTCTTTATTTATTAAGATCGAACATACAATGATGAAATTATTAGACAAAGTAATGAGTTTCTATCAATCTGTCTCTAGTTTTATAAAACCCAGCTTTACTCTGTCAGCCTTGTCAATGCTACTGAATATTAATGGAAATAAAGTTAATTGCTGGGTGGAAAAAGGTCTTACTCAAGTGAAAAGGAAGCACCTTGTTGAAATCTGTCATTTTTGACAAGCCATAATTTATTTCTACTTAGTGATATGTACCGACAGGTTTCAAACCTCACTCTTATCTTTACCACAAATTCTAATTATTTTCATTTGAGATGTTGTTGAATCCTAACTCTTTGACCACTGTCATCATTTAGAAATAAATTATTTCATGAAAGGTGGTTACACATTCTTAGTGGAAGGAATTTTGCCTAGAGTATAGGGAAGCATCGCCTTCTGCAACCTCTAGGAGACATACAAATGTATTTATTATATCTCAGTAACCAAGAAAGAGAGGAAAGCAATGACTTTCAGAACAAGAAAGGGTTATATGTGAATATAATAACTTGCTAACATAGGTACATGCTACTTAAGCAATTTCATTCAAAGAAAATGAATAATGAATAGTCACTTGAGGTTCATTCTGATTAGATTGTCACTTGATTGGAAATACAACATTCATTTCTGTTAAGAATCTTAAGAAGTTTCCATTAAACTGTAAACAGTTGTAACTTTAAAACAATACATATTTTACTTTAAATCAGAAGCCTATCAAATGAAGTATTGTTCTTCACTTAGTAAAGTTTAGAAAATAATTTTGAAAATAGGCATGACCAGTTTATAAGGTTCTTATTTTTAAAAAGACCTAATTAAGATAAGGTGATAAGATGAAAATACATTTAATATTTTCTATTTCCCCTTTATATATCCTTATAGTTACTGTTTCATGAGAATCTGCATTTATTGTTGTAAACATTGAGTAATATTATCTGAAGCCTCATTGTGTTCCTTACACGAATAATAAAAAAAAACACTAGATAAGAAAGAAACAGCTAGGAAGAAAAGGGGTTGCTCAATGTAATAAACACATTATTTTGTTTTTAGAAATTAGACTTTGTGGCCTAATGCTTTTGATCATGATTTAATGAGTGAAATCATTTTTTTTCTTATAGCCTGACCTCTCATAGTTGACTATAGATTCTTCATTTTATTTGGCACCTACATCTAATAACATGTCCAGAACCTACTTTTTTCCCCGTGGCTGAAAATAAATGCCACATGTGACTGGCCAGCAGATTGGGTAGCGTTTATGTTGTGTGTAGTTCTTAGTCATCCCAATTTTTCTCCACCACATCCCAGTCACAATGGAGAAAAATGAAAAGCAGCTGCTAACAGCCTCACAACAGTTCTGTAATTACTTTCCTGGGCTGGCATTATATGATTTGACAATGGCCTGGGGATGTAACAAATAAGAAAAACCTTGTCATTCAATTTAAAAGGCTTCCTACCAGGGCAACACACTCCCCACTTCATCAGAATGACAGTACTCAACTCTGACACAACCAGCGTGTTTAGTGTTGAGCGATGTAACTGCAGCCGGGTGGTGCCAAGCACAAACAGCCAACTTGCTTTCCAACTGACACTGCCATTGAATTGCATGAGGAATCCTAACTTAAGCTAAAGATTCACAGGCCCCAAAAATATACACCTATTTATTCCAAGAAGAAATGCTAATATATTAGAGTATTTTATTGAAAAGAGCAGTTTTTAGAGATTGCAATTCTGCTTTGCTGAAGATTTCAAGTTTCCTTGATACTAATATATGCCATTTTAATGGCTTAGCATAATCAAGTTTCATCCTATCTTTCTGAGATGATATTAGGTACTGGCTCTGTTGGTCATGGTAGACTAGCTAGCTTTATAAAAATCAACTCCAATGATCAGTGAATTAAAACTATAAAGATTTGAGCCCTCGTTCACGTCATTGTCCAATAAAGAGTTCAGTGAGCTGTCTTCCACCTTTTTGTTTGGATACTCAGTACCCTTACATCCAGGGACTTTATCATCTTCTATGCCCTCTGAATCCTCACTGCTTACTCTTCCCTGACCAGAGGACAAGGGAAGAGAACAGAATCACAAGGGAAGTTTAAAGACTCAGCCTGGGAAGTACAACCTTGTTCTATTGAATTTCAACCCTATTCTATTGCTCATTACTACTCTTATAACCCCACCAAAAATGCACAGGGCTTAGAAGTGGAGTCCAGCAGTGTACCAAGGAAGAGATAGTGTCAATCTGTACCATGTTGCATTGCATAATAAGGTGAAAGACCATTAATCATTGCCGCTTACAACCACTTAAAAATGACCTAGTCAAGGCCATTAAATTATCATGTCCCCTTACATACTGTATAGTTCTTCTACACTGATATCAGTGATAAGGTATATTTTTGAAGGTAAGTTTTTTGTGTTGTATTAATCATAATTATGCTTTAATTAATGAGATAACTAGAGGGAAAAAAAGTTTTTATTTGTTTGTTTTTTGTCCTTCAGAAGCTATTGGTCTAGTCTTCAAAGCTAAACAAAGCATTTATTCACTCAACAAATACTTATTGAGCAGCTATATGTCAAGGCATTGTTCTTGGTGTTTAAAAAACATCAGCAAACAAACACAAAAATTCCTGTCCACATGAACCTTATATTCTAGAGGAGGAAGATAGTAAATAATAAACATAAGACATAAGTACCTTATAAGATATAAATAAGGTGGTAAGTCCAAAATAATGAATCCTTAGTGGGGGTGTTGGTGGTGGTTAGGATAAGCTTCATTGAGAAGTTAATTACTGAGACTTAAAAGAATGAGAAATTAGAAATACAAGTATCTGGAGAGAAGATACATTTTAATTACAAGAGCCCTAAGATAAGGGCAAACATCACAGGTTTGAGCATTTTAAGAGGACAATATAGCTGGTGTTAAGTGAATGTCAGAGAAAATAGAATGAGAGGGATCCAAAATTTCAAGGGGCTAGTTTATGTAGGGCCTTATGGGATACCATAAAACATTGACTTTTACCGTTTATGAAGTGGGGAGACATTGGTAGGTTTTGAGCAGTAGAGAGAAGTTATATGACTTAAGTTTTAGCAACTTTACTATGACTGTTACGTTGTGAATACACTGTAGGAGGACAAAGGTAGAAATGGACCATTAAAGTAATATTTCAGATAAAAGATGGTAGTGGATTTATGACAGTATGTGATTGGAGATGGAGAGAATAGTTGGATTCTGATTATGTTTTGAACCTTTTTTATATTTTGAACAACAGACCTTTATTGTGGATAGGATAGAGGGTATGAGGAGAAGGGAGAAGTCAAGAAAAACTAAGATTTTTGGTGCAAATGACTTAAAGAATTGAGCGGCCATCATCAGAGATGAAGATAGTTAAAAGTAGAGCAGGTTCGGAGGTAGAATGATTTTAGATTAGAACATGATGAGTTTGAAATGTCTACTCCATACCCAAGTATATTGAATCAGCAGTTAGGTATATGAGTCTGAAATACAGGGAAGAGGTCTGAACTAGTAATATAAATTTGGGAGCCATTAGCCTGTAGGTAGTATTTAAGGCCAAGAGATTGAATGAGATGCCAAAGAATAGCATATTCAATGTAGAAGAGCCACTAGCAAAGAAGACTAGAAGAAAGAACTAGTGAAGTGGTTGGAAACTGAGAAGAGTATAGTGTCCTGGAAAGCAGTATATCTAGGACATAAGGGTAGCCAGCTGTGATAAATGCTGTTAATAAGTCATGAAAGATGAAGATTGAAAATTGATCATTGGATTTAGCAATGTAGAGGTGATTGATAACCATGAGAAGAACATTTTGAGTGGAGTGGTGAGATAAAAATTATATTAGAGTGTGTAGAAGACTTGGAGACAGATGAGCATTTCATGGAGTTTTGTTACAAAGGAGAATAAAACCATTTTTGCAGCATTTGGCTGATAAAGTGGACGTAAGAAAAAATTCTTTTGACATTTGCAAAACAGTAGTATCTTTATGTATGTTATATTACTTTACGTATGTATGTTGGGAATGATCCAGTTGAGAGTGAAATATAAGAAAGTTGAGGAGGGAGATTTGCTAAAGTAAAGCCTTGAACAGTCAAGAAGTGATAGGATTTAGGTTACAAATTTATAGGTAAGCTTTAGATAAGAGCATGGATAATATATTTATGGTAACAGGACAGAAAATGTGGGAGAAGATGTGGGAAAATCTGTGGAAATTCTAGAAAAGTAGAAAGTAGAAAGAAGAAACAAAAGCACCAAAGAATAAGCAACAAAGCTCAATACTATTGATGAATTCTAGAGAAGATACTTCAAATTTATGTAGGCTATTTTGGGAAAGACACCTTTGGAATTGATTAATATGGTGTTACATCTGCACCATGAATATTTATGACCCAGGTCTCATGAATTCCATTTTCATGATTATCCTCATTTTTCCATAGTACACATCCTCCATTCTATTCATGCTAGTTTCCTAAATAGACTGTCATGGGTTGAACTATACCCCCAAGAAGATTTGTTGAAGCCCTAACCTTGGTACCTGTGAATATGATCTTATTTAGAAACAGGATCTTTGCAGATATATGGATGAGGTGATACTGGGTTAGGGCCTTAAAGCCAATGACTGATGTCCTTAAAAGGAGAAAGAGATTTGGACATAAACAGACACACAGAGAGAAGACAACCATGTGAAGATAGAGGAAGAAATTCAAGTGATGTAGCTCTAAATAAAGGAATACCATAGAATTCCAGAAACTAGGAGGACGTAAGGAATAACCCTTTCCTAGGATCTTCACAGAATGTGTGGCTCAATGACATCTTGCTTTTAGACGCCAGCCTCCAGAATAGTGAGAGCATACATTTAAGTTGTTTTAAACCACCCAATTTATGGTAAATTGTTACAGCAACCACAGGAAACTACATTAGGTATGCTCATTTTAGCCCTTATAATTTTGCTTTCTTCTTTACCTCATATGAGATGCTTCCTCCTTTCTTGGTTTCAATTTTTATAGGTATTTATACACATTAGTTAAACTTATATATTGAAATCATTTCTGTTAAATGGGCTATAACCAAAAATTGAGATCTGTAACAAAGTAGAGAAGGAAGAGTAGGCTAGTTGGCAAGTTGAAAATAAAAGAACCTATGGTATTTGTTATCAAAATAATTTCAAGAGGTCCTCACAAGCAAGTTCTGAGTCGATCTGCCTCAGAAAAATTCCAAAAGTTTTTAGCACCTGAGGAATAAAGAAACTTATTTAGGAATAAACTGATTATATTATTGATGTTAGTCATTGCCCTCATTCCCAGTCTATGCCCCTTTCCTAAGCAAATCTCCACCCATGGTTCCTGCTGAAAGGATGGCCATAGTAAATCAGAATTACTCCAATAAACCCAACCCACTAGTTAGAGAGGCTTGAACCAAAATAGATGAGTCAGTCTTTCTTCTGGGAATTGTAAAGTGAGCACTAAATGACTAAGTCAGTTGTTGAAAAAGAGCTGTAGTATCTGTAAAGATAGGTAAAGTCAGTTCATGCCAAGCCATTTTGTGGAAGCAAAGAGACCATGAGAAAATAAAGAAAGCTTGTTTATAGATGAAAGTGGAACAAACAAGATAAGCTGCAAGAAGCAGAGACCTACTAACATGAACCTCCATCAAAGCCAGGGTAAATGGCTTCGTCTTGGCTTTTCAGATCCCACCCTGTGAACCCTGGTATTACTGTTTCCCATTCTTGAATTCTCCTGAGATTGTCTATAACCCTTAAACTGAACTCCTATATTGATACCCCTTCAAATAAAACACCTACACATTCTTGGAGAGAATAACCTGGCATACTATCTTTTGTGAGGGAGATATGTTTCTAGAAGTAGACATGGAACTGAATCAGGACTACAGCAGGATGAAGATGTGTTCCTAACTTTGAACAACAGCAGTAATCTTTCTTTTCTCTTAAAATTCTCAGAAATTGATATTTTTATGTTCATCTTTTTATTTTTGGCCACCACTTCATACAATTGTTGGTCAGTGCTACTGTGCCATTTTACCATAATGTTATAATGCCTTCCATAATAAAAAGGACATTATGAATCTCAACTAGTAATAAGCTGTCTGCTTTTTAATCTTTACCCTCCTTTATAGATCATTTAATAGTCCTAGACTACTAGTAAGTTGGCTTAAACAACAGTAAAGTTTGCATTTTCAAATCTGGCATGGTTCTCTTCCTTTTTCTTTTATTGGAACAGTTTTAACTCTATCTCTTACAACAGTTTAGTCAGGTATTAAGTGTCAAAACTTTTTCTCTGGAACAGAAACTAAATGGTGGGAAATAGGACCATCATGGAATGAGGAATGCATGATTTGAAAGTAGCTCTTTGGACCATGGAGGAAGGGAGGAGGTCAGCAAATCTTGTTCTCAAAGGCCAACTGTAAAATGATAAATTTGTCAAAGCAAACCTCTTAAGCATTTCAATGTTCTAGAAATCAACCAAAAGCCAACAACAAAGAAGTAACCACTTATTTATGAAAAGCTGTTAGAATTTTAGATAAAAACTGTGGGAGGCAGTGGCTTTCTTGCTTGGGGTTGCTTTCATATCCCTCCACCCCAGCTCAGCTCATCACAGTATTTAGAGCAGGGTAGGGTTATCTGTGAAAACTGGCAGCTTTGCTGCTAGAGGGAGTGAGAATAGTCTGGTGCTAAGAGCAGAAGCCTATGCCTAGAAGATATTTTCAGTAAAGTCAGCAAACTTAGTAAGAAATAAAGTAGGCAAGGCTACAGCTTTGCTAGCCTGAGGTTGCAGTCTTGGCTGTGATGCGTGTTAGGCTTACAGACCAGCCAGAAACTTAATAGGGAAATCCTAGAAGTGAGAGAGCCCTAATGGGACTTTATATATTCTCCGCACATCCCTGAATGACTGGGAACTGTGTGCACATATAGAGAGACCACAGAGGACTGAGAGAAATAAAATCTGGGACAGACGTGAAAACTGTCTGAACTTTGAATGTCTTCTTCAAATCATACACAGATCCATTGGCAGAAGGTGAGTTTTATGATCTCAGTGTTTGAGCATGATCTCTGAGCAGTCATTGACTGACCACTAAGCAATGCAGAGTGACCCTTAGGAAGCCAGGAAAACAAATGAAAATAGAATTTAAAAAATCTTAGCAGAGACATTAGTGGTATCATATTGCAGAGGAGATAGCTTTTCTACAGAAGACATCCAACCAAATTATAAAGAAAGAGAAAGAAAAGAAGGACTGGGAATGGAAGAAAAGGAAAAAGGGAGAGAGAAAATGAGGGCGAGAGATAAGAGATAGAAAGGAAGGGAGAGAAGGAGGGAGAGGGTAAGGGAGATAGAGAGGGAGAAGAAAAACTTAGTGAAGACATTCAGAGAAAGCCGAATCCACAGTTGCTACAATATATTATGTAAAATATCTATGTTTAACAAAAAAGTATGAGACATGAAAAAAAAAACAAACAAACAGGTATGTGACACATACTCCAGGGAGGAGGGCGGGGGTCAGAACCTGACTTTGAGAGGACTCATATTTTAAATTTACCAGATAAAGACTTCAAAGCAGTTATTATAAATTTGTTCAAAGATTGAAGGAAACAAGAATCTCATTAAAGAAACAGAAACTATAAACAATAATGAGTAGAAATTCTAGAGATAAAAAGTAAAATAAAGTAAAAAATTTACTAAAGAGGTTCAACAGCAGATTTCAGATGACAGAAGAAATAATCAGAGAACATAAAGATAGATCAATAGAAAAGCCAACTAAACAAAATTTTTTGAAAGAAGCAAGAAAAAAATGATTCAGGAGAAATTATATGATTAATAAGTGATTCCTTATCAGAAATAGTAAAGTCAAGGAAATAATGGCTGCCATAATCAAAGTGCTGAAAGAAATGGAAAACTGTTATCAACCAAGGATTCTACATTCGAAAATTGATCGTGGTGATGGTTACACAATTCTCTGACTGTATTAAAAACCACTGACATGTACATTTTAGATGGGTGAATTGTATGGTGTCTAAATCACATACAATAAAGCTGTTCAAAACAAAATGAGTCTATATACAGCAAAGTAATCCTCCAAAAATAAAGGCTAAATAAAGATATTTCCTGATAAATGAAGACTAGAAGAATTCATTACTGGCAGATCTTCCTTACAAGAAGTACTAACCAGTTTAACAGGCTGAAAGGAAATGACACGAGATAGGAACATGAATCCACAGGAAAAAAATGAATAACATCAGAAGTGGTCAACATGTAGGTAAAAGTAGAAGACTATACAAATACTTTTTTCTTTTTTCTTTAATTATTTTCTTTAAAAGACATGCTTATACATAAAACAAGGACAAAGATGCCAAACATGCTCAATTTAAAAGAATACAATAGAGCCTTCATTGACTGAAAACTGTGGAAACACAACGTGCTATGCCCATTGTCTGAGTGTCTGAGAGTTTACATTACAGTTTGCCTTCAATGCACTCAGAAACAAAGAGAACACTTAGAAAACACAAAAATATATATCAACTGTTATCTATTTTATATGAATATAATTGTTATGTGTATTATACATACAATATTTTATACATTCATGTTTTGGAAAATATTTCAGAGACAGATAGCTTTAAAATAAATCGGCTTCCCTTTTTACTTAATATGCATAGAGGCAATTGGAATTATAATTACATTTTTTTTTTTTTTTTGCCCAGGAATTTTTAGGGATGACAGAAAACTGCAAAGATGATTAAGCTTTCACCTCTAAGTTTTTGGCAATAGAGTGAATGTAAATCAGTTTTGCTACTGATTCTACTTTTAATATTTGTGGGATTTGAGACAATGTCATGGGTACATAGCTGATTGAGTTTGAGATAATTCCTTAGAGATGAGGCAAATGGGGTTTTCTGCCATAGTCATCTATGTTAGTTTCTATTTAAAATAGGTGCCTGTCTCACCTTCTTCCAGTCCATTCTTATGCCAACATACAGAAATATTTCAAATCAGCTTTTTCTCCAGTTCAAAACCTTCGATGGTTATTCACTGAACTTTTTTAGTCTACTAATCAGACTGCCAGTGATCTAAATTTAACCATGTTTTTCACTCTTATTTAAAAAATACTTATAAGCTAGTCTGCTCACAGTGGAACATTTTAACTAAGAAAATGACTATCAAAGATGGAGATGAAAATCAGACAAGAAAGGCAAATGGTGGTGATGGTGGTGTTGATAGTGGTGGCTAGAGTATAGCAGTACATAATGAGATGGGAGCCCTGTAAGGGTCTTTCAATAGAAGGGTAAGCCAAAAAAAAAAAAATATCTTTTTATTTTATAGTTTTGCCATGGGATGACCTTATCGATAAAGTTTGATGACAATAATGGTAGTAGGCAGGCGAGTAAACAGTAATTGTAAACTCAGGTGGGAACTTGCAACACCTCTTTCCCTTCATGAAAAGGTTCCTGTGCTTTTTTCCCCCCTCTATGAAGTCCATAAAATTGACCTATTCAGGGCTTTTCTAACTTTAACAAGTGTGATTTAGTCACACTGTTCTGAATTCTTATTCCTTTCCATACACCATCCATCCCCTTGGGGAGAAAAAGAGAATGGAACAGTTAAATAGGAAAGGCTTTATTCTTAACTACTTCTATTCTCCTCTCATCATCAAAGAACTACATACCTCTCTGCCAAACGACAGGAACAAAATGAAGCATATATGTGCCTCCAGGCCTTTCTGGATATTAAGGGATGGATTGAACAAAAAGGATTTTGGACTAGTTATTTGCCTTTGTTTTTTTCTATGTGGTGCAAGTGTCCTGATAGTGGTCATTAAAAATATCTACATGCTGAACAAATACCTAACCAATAGATAGCTAGTAGGTATTTTTATCATTGAAATATAATCTTTCCTTTGCATCACACTTTAAATTTCCTACCTTAAGGCAGATATGCAGTGACAAACCAGAGGAGAGGGAAATAGGAGAGGACAGAAACTTGCCCTGGTGAGGAGCGGTACATAATCACCAACATGATTTAAAATTACATGTTTTTTAAAAAAAGTAAGCAGATTTTTAGTTGGTTTTATTATTGTTTTTTTTTCAGTTCTCTCTCTGTAGACAGTATACCTTCTTTTAACCTACACTTGGAGCAGATCACACCCTTGCACCATCTCCACCTTGCTCTGCCACTGGTGTTTAGGAGTATAGACAAAACATGTATATTGAACCCCAAGAAGAGAGACACTTTGTAAAAAAACTTTATACAAATGAATACATATGTAAACATGAAAAGACAATAATACTAATATAGGATTTAAAGCTATATGTCTATAAGTGAATTCTTTAACTGTGACCTTCTGGTTCTTTTTGAGAAAACATATAGTGCATGGACAAATACGTGTCTTTTTTTTGTAGCCATATACAAATTCATGGTTTAGTTCACAGTTAACAATTCTTATTTCCATAGATATATGAGAGGGAAAAGGAGGGAGATAAATAGAAAGATAGCAGTCAGATAAACTACTTCCATCTCCTCATATGTAAGTTGTGTCATTTTTCACTTCTCAATGCCTCATCTTCCCTAGTGGTAAACTGAGGATAATAATGGTGCCTACCTCATGCAGTTCCTGGAGGATTCAGTGAAATGATAAACATGAAGTGCTTAGTCCAGCATAAGTCTATGTTCAGTAATCAGTAGCTATGATAATTATATGAAATATCCTTTTATTACAGTGAATTGGTTATGTCTTTATATGCTCCATTTCTCCTTTGCCAGATTTCCTCATGCTTACTCTTCAGGCAGAGGAGAGACAGGTATGACCATTCCTTTGTGGCATCAAACATAAGCACATAGATGCCAACTCCAGGGAATAGTGGTAGGGTACACCACTGCTGCAAATGTAAGACAACATTTTCTATGGGCCACACATTATTTGAAATGTTTGACAAATATTAACCAGTTCAGTCATTCAATAACCTCATGAGGATGAGGAAAGTAAAACCTAAGCATAAGGTCAGGCTGAATAGTTTTGAAGACAAGTTGGTTTCATAAAGTGAGCACTTCTGTTTTTTTGTCACTCATGTTACAAGTTGCTGCTTCTGGTTTTAAGGACTGGAGAAGGCTTCCCCACATTACTATTAGAGGGGAAAAATATCCTAACTCACATTTCATCATTCTCAGGTATCAAAAGCACCATTATTGCATATGAAATATAAAACATTTATTTCATTGACTAGATTATCCCCTCTTCATCTTGAAGAAGACTGTCATCGTGCTAGTCATCATTGGGCCCTTTTCTGAGCCTATCTTTTGGAGTATTCCTCCAGATTATATACCTGTCTTTCACTCTCCTAGAGAAAAAACTTAAATAAGAGCAGAACCCTCTTCAGTATTATAAACTAACAAAAGAAAACCCCTCCCAGGGAGTACAGTAATACAGTAGTATCTTGCTTTGGGGATCTATCTATTCACCTTCTCTAGGCTACAGCTCTCTTAACATTTCGGTTTAGAGTACATCGCTCCTTTTTATGTTACCACCTGCACGGCTCCCTGCACCTTTAGTGCCAAGAAGCATGAGAAGATTTTATAACAAGAGTAATTGTAATAGGATTTAATCAGGTTGTTGGCAGCAAAAGGCCAGCACCCTTAATGATAATGTTACAGTAGAGAGCCCTGGAAATGGTATAAGTAGGTAAAATACTGTAAATTGAAGGTGCCTTATGCCTGTAATGTACACTTTAATAGCCATTCAAAGCAAGATACCATAAAAATATGTCCAGCATCAGTAAGGCATTAAACATTAAGCAAACTTCTGACAAAAATCCAAAATCACTATGGATGTCATCATGTTAAAACCCCATTTGTTAGAAAACTGAATTACAGTGCATTAAGAACAGTTTAAGAAATCAGTGAAACGAAGGAAAAATTAAAATTTACAAATCACTAGATCTTTCAAATTTTGGAACAAATGAAACTTCATAGCACATTATTTAACCTTTCTGGATGGTATGGGTAGACTGGCACCCTGAATTTACTTTCAGACGTATGTATGTATGTATGTATGTATGTATGTATGTATGTATGTATCTTTTGGCAAAGGCATTAGGTGATTAAGAATCTGCTATGGGCCTAGTATCAGGTTGATTAGGAAGCTATTACCCCTAGGTTTTCCAGATGTTCTTTAAGGACTAATCTATGCATTAAATAATACTGACAAAGTTTATTATAACTATTTCTAAAGGATATTGCAAATGTTAATTTATCAGCCTCCAGAATACTCTTTTGAAATAATATAAAAATAATATTAATAACCCTTAGGGCTTATGAAATCTTTTTTATCTGAAAATCCCTGAAGGCATCATAAGCGTTAATAACATGAACAGAAGTCCAAATAATACTAGCTAGATCTCAAACAAAAAAGATACCTAACCTCATTTTATAAATGCTAAGATTTAGTCACAAATTGGCTCAGAAAATTGCCTCAGACTATAGAAGCAGTCACCAGCTGAGGCAGCAGTAGAGATCAATGCTCTTTGATTCTTATGTCCCCATTCCAGACACTGTACTTTTTCTGATAGAAGCAAGAGGCATTCAGTCTTTTCTCTTGAATGTAACCTTTCACATTCATGAAACTATCTAGAACTCCCCACCTTGCCTACATCAGTTATCTCTAATATCAAGAACTGCTTGAAAGTTCACTTCAAATATATATTTTAGGTATAGAAACAGATATTGTAATGGCTGACTTTTCATGTTGCCCATCATACCTGCCTGTACTAAATTTTGTAAATACTTTAACAAGATTAGGAACAATTTGATTCTCTTTCAACACACCTACACTTGGAGCCTTTACTGAAATTGAAACTTGCTAAAGCAACTGACACAAAACATATCCAATTTATTACACAGTGTCACTAATCAAGAATTTTTTCCTACAAATTGTTGATAAATATTTACCTTAAACTCAAATTGTGTTAAGTCAAACTTATCATACTCCTAGTGTTTGATCTCTTTTAGAGCAGATAAAAATATACTCGAGCCAATGAATTAGTTTCTTCTCTGGCTGTAGATTTTGATGACTTTTAGCGTTTCTCCCTTGAGCTGCTGTCATGAAATGATGTGGAGCTTTTCAGCTTTACTTTTGAAGGAAGGTGATGCTTTGCTTCCCTTTCATATTTGCCCAAAAGCACCTTTGCCAGCCATCTAGCATCTGTGCTACATGTGAACTTTTCTACAGACTCTCCCAAACAAGGTGAAAAAAAAAATCATTAGTAGTCCAGATTTCAATCTTCTGCACAGCTCAGGTAACAATAAATGAGTAATTTGCCGCCCTGAGCTTTGGCAAGCTGATGCCCAGTGATTACCCAGAGACAGGATAATGGTACGGTACTGATTACACTATGTTTTTCTAACCACTTCCAAGGCCTTTGCTTTCAGACCTGCCCTAATGAAAAGAAAGCTCCGAAATTGGGCCAGACCTTTATTAAAAAATGTTCTGACAGGCTCTTCTAAGATAAAATGTATTCACTTCTCAGCTTTGATTCTTCTTCAGAGGATTTGGAAGACATGGGATGCAGAAGCGATATGATTGCTTAAACACTTTCATAATGAGGAAACGAGTTGTTCATTAATTCCATAAGCCATTGGAAAGATTTATTTATAGATGATACGATGATAACCATTCTCTAGACAGTGAACTAACTGGCTGAGGGAGAACTATACAATACAAGGAGATAGAAAATAAAAAAAAAAAATTGATCTTAGTTTATGTTACTGAGTACTGTGTGATTTTATGAAAGTTAATATTTCTGAGGTTTTTGGTCACCCTAGGTAGTTAGCATAGCTGTCAATTATCTTTTATAGCTAGAAGAGACTGATAGATGATAGTGATAGAAAGTATAGACAGAGTTACTATTGACAGGAACCATTCTCTTTACTTGCAGTTATGGCTATACTTAGTGCCTTTAAAATTTTTATATGTAAGAAAACTTGTTGGTAGCAATTTATCAGCCTCCAGTCCCACCTGCACACTGTTTCTGGAGCTTCTTTCTGAAGCACAATATTATGCAATGTCACTACAGTAATGCCTGACCAATCCCCAGTGTTCATCAGAGGATGGTTTACATGATTATCACCTGAAGAAATTTAAAAATGCAGATTATTTCTGTCCACCTTCTGATTATGTTTGTTGTATGGAGGTGGGGTTAGGGAAATAGGTGTACAGATAACAAATCTATATTTTAAAATAATCTTCCTCAGGCTATCCAGGTGGACCAGGTTTGGAAACCACTGACTACAGTATACATCTCAAGGTAGTTATCCTACGTAGTTTGGGTGGAAGCTAGGAAACTATTTTAAGGGTTTAGGTTGAGATAGAAGAATACAGAGATGTAAAACCATGGGGCGAAGCGGGTAGGAGAGGAGGTCAAGATGTTGCTGGGGATTTTGGTTTAGGCGGTAAGGGAATAAAAACCAAAATAGAGGATGTAAAATGAAATACAGAAGTATTTGAGGCATGAAGTAGAAAGTGAATGTGTGGAAACTGTGATGAGTTCAATGTGTGCTGAGTTTGAGGTACATATAATAGAAGCAGTTGGCAATAATTGCTAGTTATTTGGAATTAGAGATCAGGGAAGGGTTTTGAGTAAGAAATTATTGCTTTGACAGTCAGCAGGCATGGGTATGGATTAGATGACCTAAGGAACGTAGTTGAGACGTGAACCTTGAGGCAGGGAACAGGGAGCAAAAGGAGAGATAACTAAACATAAGCAGTCAGAGAGTTAGGAGAGAGCTGTCCCAGAAGTGTGGAGGTGTGTGGAATTTACAATGTCCCATGTTCTAGAGGGCTCAAGGAGGAAAAGAACGAAAAGGTCTATACTAGGTTTGATGGAAGCCAACTTATTGATTTTGGCAGATGTATTGCTGCAATGCACTAGGAGTGAATGGGGCTGGAGGACATAAAACTTCTAACCTACTCTTCAAATCAGGTTGGTTGTGAGAGGAAGAAAAAAGATGCAATAGTAGTTAAAGGGTCAAAGGTGGAAATTTTTTAAGAGAGAAGAGCCTCGAGCATGCTTATATGCTAAGAAAAAAGAACAATTGAGAGGAGAAAATTGAGAATAACGAGGAGAAAAACTGGTGGAACAAAGTAGTCAAGGAGATGAGAGAGGAAGGGATTCAGAGCCCAAGTATACATTTGGCCATGGAAAGCAAGATAAATGTCCCTTTCTCTGGTAGGACTTACGGTAGGATGGCAATGTAGATAGAATTTATATCTCAGGTGCTTTCATAGAAATGACTAAGGAAAGGTTGAGAACAGTAGTAAAATTTGTAGCAGCTTCTCTGTAAATTGAGAGAATTAGGTAGTGAGATTCTAGGCAGTATTAATAATCCACTTATAGTTAAAGATGATGAAAATATGACACAAATCTCAAAAATTGGCTATGTGGTTTTTCTCCTGTAGTTCTCAGCAGAGTAAACATAGTAGATTCAGAGTTGTGTTTTTCAGGGAGGATATGGCAGAATAATAAAGAAGAACTAGAAGTATGATAAGAAGGTGGGAAGTTGGGAACTACGATTCTGAGCATTAGACTGGAAGTGTAAGCCATATTAAAGTAGAAGAGAGGTAAATTCCTTGGAGTTTAGGACTTAAATAAATTGAGAAGTGAGACATGAGTTGGTATGCTATAAGGCTTAATATTATGTGTTGCCTTGATAACTGGTAAAATAGAAATGGCCTAAAATGGCCTAATCACAAGCTCCCCTCCCCGCTCTGTTCTCAAAGGTAAGATCTCTTAGCCTTTCTATCACTGGGAACAGTATAGTTTCTGCTTATCCAAGAGCAGTGGGTTTTAGTTCCTTGCCCTCTCACAGAATTATTCAAGCAAAGCAATCATTTCCTACCATGGGAATGAGGGACACGGACTCTGTTGATACTATAAAGCCTGCCTTGACTACCTCTAGTGGTTCACTCTGTTCCCAAGTTCAACTACATGTGGCCTGCATGACATGTGGTGAACTCCTCTCCTGAGTTGTGTCAGTGTTATCATGTGAGTTTTGAGTGTCACATGTTTGGCCATTATTATAGCTCCAGGGCCAGAATCCCTTTCTTACCAATATGGTGAATAGGTGCTTAAAACAGTTGGGTGATTTCTTCACCTGGACATATATATTTCCCAGAGTGATGTCAGGACTTGAGTAAGAGGGAAAAAGTTTTAGGAGATAGGAAAAAAAGAACCCATGTCTCGAGACAAATCTATGCCAAATGTTAAACAGGACACTACTCCTGATACTTCATTTAATTCTTCCCCAAAATAGTCAAAGCTGGTGTTACTATCTCCTTTTTTTTTGCAGAACTGGGAACCTAGATTCATAGAGAAAAGAAACCTGGCCAAGTTTTCAGAGACAAAGGCTAAACTGGAACACTTGGCTCCTAAGTCCCATTACTGTGCTCCTCAAACTCCTTCATTTCCTATCATCAAACATTTTGTGTAGAGATTCTGTTATGTTCAAAACTGCATTTTAGACACAGGATACAGGATTCAGTAAATGTAAGAGTTCACTCTCAAAGAGCCTGCAGTATGATGGGAAATATTGTCAGAGTCATTCATCCAGGAGAAGCTATGATTTATGTTGAAAGAAGTTTTAAAAATTGGTAATGTGAGGTCTATCTTTACTGCACACTGGATTATACGTTATTTTCAAATCTAGTGTAATCCTTTTGCCAACCATGAGAAGAGGGATCACTTTTACCAGTGAATATAGAAGCATCTATATTTAGTCACCCTTTTGTTTTTGGAACTTGCACCAGCCCATACAACTTAAAGCTGTGTTTGTTTCTCTTGTAAGCAGCCTAGCTACAGGCATTGTATGTGGTTTTTTAAGAGCCTTATGATTTTTTATTATCCCTTTGTGACAGTTTTCTCAGAGTTATGCAAATGGTATGCCAAGTGTAGTAGACTGAAATTTCTTCCATTTTATCTCTGTCCAAATAGAAGTTGCCTCATCTGCATATAACAGTTCCTTTTGCAACTCAGTTGTAGTAGAAAATTGGAAGTCGTTTTTATTTGCATTTCCTGGGGATACAGACAAGAATAGATGCCAATAATGGATGTTATAATTTGCTGCCTTCTCTTTATTGCCTATAAATCTTTGAATGTTTTTTTTTTTTTTTTTTTTTTTTTTTTTTACAATAGCAAGTAAAGAGATTCAGCAAGTATAATGGGGAGAGAGGAGATGTAAATCTCAGCAGTGGTGGTGGATTCCAGCTATGAATATTTCAGAAACAAGACACTCTCTTTAAATGAAACACTAATGGTTTTTAAGATGCTGATGGTCCTGATGTGCTTTTGATTTCATTTAATAATTCAAAGCTCTTGACTGTCCAATACTAGATCCTGGTTGGTAGATTCTAAAGAAAGTTTTCTCTTCTAATTTTAAATGCTGGCTTTATTGCAGTGACCTACACACTATACCAGAAATACACAAATACACAGATATGCACAAGTCAAAATTTAAATTTATATTTGGTTTTAAAATGACACTCAAATACAAAAAGTCTCTCTCTCTCTCTCTCTCTCTCTCTCTCTCTCTCTCTCTCTCTCACACACACACACACACACACACGTGCATATAAATATGCACACTCACCCTGACTTACCCCCAAATACCTAGCCTGAAGTCTTTTCTTCTTTCAATGCTTTTAAGTAGGTTGTGATTCAATTGAGTGATGATCTGAACATTGATATGAAAGAAAATTTTAGTCAAATGATGAGTCTCAGATATAGAGATTTCAAAGGTAATGTTTTTGATCAAGTGTCAGGTTTTTCCTCACCTCTTATATCCTGCCAAAAACAAATTAGGGTAATTCAAAATTATTCAAACTTTTCTTTTCCTAATTTACTTTGGCCATTTTTATACCTATTTTACTTTCAATGTAAGCCTTTATATACTACTTTGTTTCAGAAATTCTGGAGCCCATAGCAAGACTATCTTGTTTACACAATTCTTTTTTAACATCTGCCAAAGTATACAGCCTTTCTATAAGGTGTCTATTATTACCCTAGTGAGATGTTTAAATGCCTTAATTAGTGCAAATGTTGTAAACTAACCCCAGTATACCTCATTAACTAGCTATATTCAGTAATACTACTGCCAGGGAGAATTGGCAGACTATTAAGCTTAAAGAAAATAATCCAAAAAAAGAAAAAAAGAAAAAAGAAATAAAAAAAAGAAACCAAATAAAAATTAGTACCTAGTAGTTGAGCTTTCACTCAACTATGTTCAGAGAATGCTAAAACAGGTCATTTGTTTCTGACCACAAATCTTCCCCAAATTTGGACTCAGTGAACTTGTGGCCTAAATTACTCTTCACTCTCTGCCTTGGTACCTCATGCTCTGCTTAATTATCTCTTTTCTATTCTTTACAAGCCAAGTGTCATCTTCATGACAAAATCTTTTCTAATTCCTCAGCAAAGGGTTTCTCGTTCCTGCTATAGCAGAGCTATTTGTGCCCAGCTTGTTATACCAGCCAGAGCCCTGATAGAGATGGGCCTGATAGAATAGATTTCTTCTTAATAAGGGTCATCTGGCCACTACCATGGCTAACTGTCTAACCTGTGAGACACAAAGACCATTGAGCCTCCAATATGGTACTATCCCCCAGTCTATCCAGTCACTTTGTAAAAAATTGATTAAATTGGACCCCCTCCACCCTGAGAAGAGAAGCTATTGAATCAGATTGCGATTAATTTGTATTCTGGATATGAGTTTGCAATGCCTATTCGCAATGCCTCAACCAGCACCACAATTCATGGGTCTGAGTTACCAACATGAAATCCTATATAATATTGCTCTAAATCAAGACCTACTTTATGGCAAATGAGGTGTATTGCTTCTACAATAGACTACACTATTCTTAAGCCACCAGCCTGACAGAGCATTAGAATGACCTCTCAGAGGTACAGCTGAAGCTTGAGGATGACATCCTCATGGATATGGTGATTACACAGTGCTGTGTCCCTAACAGGTAGAATATATGGATCTGGTAATCAAGGAGTGGAAGTGGGAGTCAACCCCTCCCATAACTGACAGTAACACACTTGGAGAATTTAATCTTTTCATCCCACATATTTAGGCTCTGAGTTTCCAGAGGTTTCAAAGAGTAGGATTGCTCTCTAACTTTTCCACTGAAATTAAAGCTACAGCTGCCATTGGTCATTTGGGCAACTTGTACCAATAGACCAGCAGTAAAAAATATTTCTCATACTGGTGGAGGCAATTGAACTCTGATAATCAAGAAGTAAGACTTGTTGCATAGCAAGATAGAGAGGAATGTTTGGGGTATACAAGTGACCATAGCCTCCTTTTGGTATTCTCATGTTTAATTTTAATAGTAAATGGTAATTAGGTAAATATAGCAACCATGACCCAGTACTGTTAATGTAACCAGGGATTCAGATCTGTCAGAGATGAAGGTCTGGGTCACCTTACCAGGTAAGCCACCTAGATCAACAGAAGTGTTAGCCAAGGCAAAAAGAAATCTAGAATGTGTGAGTAGAGAAGGAAGATGATGAATACTAGTGTAGTGGGGACTATAGTTTGTCTCAAAAACACTCCTCATATAAATTTCTCTGGAAAATTTGATCAACTAGAATCCTGGAAAAGTTGTGTCATGATGATGCGAACTTCATGTGAGAAGCAAGTGGATCTGAGTCTGTAAATGTCACAGATCCCACTTACTTGACTAGTGCACCCATCCCACAGCAGCTGTAAATGATGACATCTAACAGTCTATAGTGATATTCCTGAGAATTGTGCTTGGCTAATTGAAGCCTCCTCATTTGAAAATGCCCAAGAAATTATACACTTTACCCAGAGTGAACCTCGAGACTGTGACTTGTTGATGTAAAGTCTGGACCTTTATCTCTAAGTTGGACAACTTTATGATGCCATTCATAACCCAGAGCCTCTTAAAGAATTGGACTGATGTGAACTGCTGAACTTACCTCTTTGCCTAGCTTCTTGTTTCCCTCACTATATTTTATATTTCACTTGAACAAACTCCTGACATAAATCACTTATACAAGAATCTTTGTCTCTTAGGTTCTGCTTTTAAGAAAGCTACCCTCAGAAATTCTCTTTTGTGTCCTCATAGCTCCTTCTTTCACTTTGTATCAAATACCTCTTATCATGTCATTTAATATTTTGCATTTGTCTTCATTACTAACTATGAGCTTCAGGAGGAATTTGTCTCTGGGTTTCTATATCTAAAACAATTTTTGACACAGAGTACATAAGAACACATTAAACTAACAAAAAAAACGAACAAATGTGTAAATAGTCATTATTGTTGTAGGAGTTGCCAAATCTGGGTTAGACTTTTCATTTAATTGAAAAAAAAAACCAAGATAATTAACTATAGTTGATCAATGGTTTCAATGTATATAATTTCCAATCAAATGTAATTTTTAAGTAATATTAAGTATTTCTCTGTTTTCATCTTTATACCTGAAGGTGGCAAAGATTCAATTGATAAAATTATGCTGGTCTCAGGATACTATTGCTTACTCTGTGACATGAGGAGTATACCTTATACTCTGCAGCACATAGGAAACCCTATAGGATAAAAAAAAATGTTTTACAATTTCTTATGATGATGACATCCCAGTAAGCTTTTTCACATGGGGAAATCCCATTCAATTTTCTTTTGCTTTATTTTGAAAACTATGGCTCCTACCTCTTCCAAAAGAGTTTAGGTGTGCATATCAAAATGAGCAAACAGTTCTGAACAAAGATTTGCAAATTTTCTTCCTTTTTATTCTGTGCAGATCTATAGATGTCTTACTTGAAAAATCTCAGAACTTTGGTTAGTAAAGCTTGCTGTGTAGGATAGTTCCCATTTGTTCCTTCAGATTCACTCCTCATTTTCCCGCTGTTCTCTGTGACCTAGGAGTCAGAACATTATAGACTGACTACATTATGGCAGATTTTTTTTTAATCATTAGTGAAGCTAAATATTTTTCACATTTATTAGATATATGATTTTCTTGATAATCTGTTCATGATTTTATTCCATAAGGATGTTTATCTTTTAAAAATGATTTATGAGTTATTTTTATGTTAAGATTATTAATCCATTGTCTTACATATATGTTACATTATTCCTAGTTTTCTGTTTATATTTTATTCTTTTCAAACTGTACATAAACTTTATATTCTTTAATAGTTTTTGTGTTTTTATATATGACTTAAAATATCCACAAAAAAATTATAAGTTAAATAAGTGGAGGATTCCTAATAATATTTAGTTGCTCTGAGTAGTACCTATTTGGAAACTAGAGGACTGAAGAACATCAAATTTCTTTATTTTGTCTATTGTAGGTTAGATCATATTCATTAATTTTTTTAAAAAAAATTTTTCTTCATTCTACTTTGAACTGTCTAGTTGTAGAACTTCCCAATTATTTTGTGAAGTCTGGAAGCAAGTACCCCCAGAGAGTTACTCAAGCATTTCATCCCCATATCCAAGGATTGCTAACAGCTTTTCAGGTCACTTGGTAAATGGGCCAGAGTAACACACCCAAATGTGTAATATGTTGTCTCCAAAATTTAGAGAGGCTCATTAGGCATTATGCCTCTTTTCTGGTTGTAGGAAGGACTAGCTACAATAGCTTTTTCTTCAACTTAGAAATCATATCTTAACACACCCTATGGTACTAGACCCTTAGAAATTTCACTTAAGTTCCCTGAATTTTTCTCAGATCAATTTTGCACTCTCTGACACAAATGTCTTAGCAATTATCCTAGAGTAGTTTTTACTTTTTGCTCACTAGGTCTATTCAGCATAATGTCATCAGTATAATAGACAGACATGGTATCTTATGGAAAGGAAAGGCAGTCAAGATCCCTGCAAACTAAATTGTGACACAGGACTAGAGAATTATATACCCCTGAGGTAGGACGGTGAAGTCGTATTGCTGAGTCAGCTGAAAGTAGACTGCTACTGGTGGTCTTCATTGACAGGTATGGAGTAATAAAGCATTTGCCAAATCAACAGCTGCATACCAGGTACCAAGGGGGTGTATTAATTTGCTCAAACAATGAAATCTCATTTGGTATAGTGGTTGCAATTGGAGTAGTTACCTGGTTAAGTTTGCAGTAATCCACTGTCATTTTCCAAGGTCTATCTGTCTTCTTCACAGATCAAATAGGTAAGTTGAATAGGGATGTGGTGGGAATCACCACCCTTTCATCTTTCAAGTCCTTGAGGGTGGTACCATTCTCTGCAGTCCTCCAGGAATGTTGTCTTGCTTTTGGTTTACTATTTTCCTAGGTAGAAGCAGTTCTAGTGGCTTCTATTTGGTCCTTCCTACCATAATAACCCTCATTCTACATATCAAGGATATGTGGTAATTCTGCCAGCTCCTGAGCATGCTTATTTCAATTATGCATTTCAGAACTAGAGAAATAAATTCACAGGATGGATTTGGGGACCCACTAGCCCCACTGTGAGTCAGACATAAACTAAAATTCCATTCACTGACTGACTTTCATAAGCCTCTATTCTACCTGATGGACCACAGTGATGTTTTAGGTCTCCTATAATCACTGTCAGTTCAGAACCAATGTCCAGTAGTCCCTTAAAGGTCTGCATATTCCCTATTCCCCAAAGCACAGTTACCCTAATAAAAGGCCATAGGTCCCTTTTGGGAAAAGCTGGAATAAATATTAATAGTAGAATTTCTGGCAGTGTATCAGAGTCTTTCCTCAAGAAGTCTTTCCTCTGAGTCTGCAAACTGGCTCAAGTCTGAGAATTAATTGAGGAGCTGTGACTCCTGGTTTTCTTGATTCAAGTAAAACTTTAATTCAATTAACCTAGAATTTTTCTGCTTATACAGATCAAGTAAGAATCTAATAGGCTTTCTGTCTATTTCACTTCTAGTAATACTATTATTAGCTAGCCAATACCATAGGTCTGCTTGAGGCAGGCTATTCTGATTGGTGCTTTGATTCTACTGTCCATTACAATAACCACATTCACCTTTCTTTGGTCAATTGAGTGCCACCACTTGGCCCTGCAAACTTGGAATTCAGTTACTCCCATTGTATTTGGGTTTTCTAACTCAGTGACTACAGAGATTCTAATGCAATGTCTGCAGAGATGAGTAATCACAGAGTTCTTCAAAGATGCTGGTGCTTCTCTCACAAATTTATTCCTCATAGTTGTGGTAAAAGGTGTGTCTTCTAGACTCTCCCAGTGTGAATGAGTGGGTCTTAAGTGACAAATTTGCTCTAATGTTTCACTTTCCTTAAGCCTTTGAATACCTTCCTCTACGTTAAACCAAGGTGGGTTTAGCGTTTTTGTCCCACTCTTTGTGGCTACCTTTTGGTCCATGTGTCAGCTAACTAACCAAACAAATTGTTGGAGCTTTTTATAACTCAAGTTGTAACATTAAAAGGAGAATCTCTGCTCATTTAGCCCTTATCGATACATTTGACCCAATTCAACTTTATATCCTGGCATTATCCCACATGCTTATTATCCATTCCCACACATGTTCTCTAGATTTCTGTCTGTATAAGTTAGCAAATTCAAGTAGTTTAATTTTTTAGAATGTATTTCACCTCCTCATGGGTCACACTTTGTACCTCACAGTCTTTAGAGGACTACTGGCACTTGAGTTATAGGTCTAGAAGCAAAGATGGATGATAGGGATGGGTCATGAGAAAATCAGCATTGTCTTGCAGGGCAACTGCCTTAGGAGAGACCATTAAAATTTCATCAATTAGTGTAGGGTTAATCCCCTCAAATGGTGTTGGGGAGACTGTTTCCACTGGGGTTAGAGAGGACTCTTCCACTGGGGGATGGAGGGGCTGCTTCCTTTGGTAAAGATGAGTCACCAGAATTTAGGGGCTCAGTGTTCTAGCTTCGTCAAGTTTTCTCATACATCCTCATTACACCTTTCAGAATTTCATTTCTTCCCAAGTGATACCCTTGCTTTAATGTAGACACTCTACAAGGCTGAGAATTCAACTGGTATTGTAATTCAGCCAATTGCAGGTTGAGATTCTGCATTTGGTTTTCAGCAATTTCAGCCCTGTAGTTATAGAAGCTTTTAGGTGATTTATGTGGCACTTGAGTTGGGAATTTGAATCCCCGAGCTCATCTTTTTCTTTCCCTACTTTGTCCAGCAACATTAGGATAAACCAGATAATCTCCTTGTACTTGTTAGTTTGACAAAAATGTTCAGAAGTATCATATACAGGTCACTTTAATCCTTGTTTCTTAAGTGGTCGTTTAGGAGTCTCCAACAATGATACTTTGTTTATGTCTATTTCTAGATCATGCCATAGACTCAGTGTTCTCTTTACTACTGGAAAAGAGTCACTAGCATCTTTTAATCTAATCATATTGGAGAACTGGTTCCAGAAACCCCAGAACCAATTCAGAAAACTCATCTTCATAATTCTATTCCTCTATACCCATTATCAGTACCAAAATCTGTTTTAGTCAGAGTTCCCCAGAGAAACAGAACCAAAAAAGATAGCAATACAGATGGAGATGAAGATGAACCGGGAGAGGAGAAACGAAAGGGAGAGTGAAGGTAAGATGTAAAAGCGGGAGATACTATTGAGATTGAGGAGTCTGCTCACAGTTATGAAGGTTGGTAAATCTCAGTTCTACAGGGTGAATCAGCAAGCTAAAGACTGAGGCGAGTCAATGGTTTAGTTTCAGTTTTAGTGTGAAGATCTGGAAACCTGGAGAGCTGTTGCTGTATTTCTAGTTTAAAGGACAGTGGGCCTGAGACCCAGGAAGAGCTGATATTTTCTTTCAAGTCTAAAAGCAGAAAAAAAGCCAATATTTCAGTATTCAAGCTGTCAAGAACTCTTTTATTTATAGAAGGGTTAGCCTTTTTGTCCTATTCAAGCCTTAAATTAATTGAATGAGGCCCATCCACTTTAGGGGGAGCAATCTGCATCACTCAGTCTATAGATTTAAACACTCTCACAGAAATATCCAGAACAGTGTTTGCCAAATACCTGTGGCTCAGTCAAATAAATGCACAAAATTAACCATCACTCCAGACTTTCTCAGACAAAAAAACCCTAAGAACCTTTAACACCAAATATTACCTCTCCAATTTATATGTTATTTTTGTTGGGCATTTAAGTTTCAACTTGGGTTTTTCCTCCTCCCCCAAATAATTATCATTATTGTTCTTGTTATTTAATTCTATACTTTTATTTAAGCATTATCTACTTTTTCCATTTTATTTGCTCATCTATCTTTTTTATCTTAATCCTTATTTACTGATTCAGTATCATTTTTTATAAAGAATATTCACTAGAAATTTCTTCAGTGATGATGGTCTATTGATAGTAAATACAATCTATTTTTATTTGTGAAATGCTCATTTTGATTCTATTTTTAAATTTAATTTTTTTAGCTCATTCATTGAGAATGAGTAATTCACTATCTTCCTTTTTTTTATTGTTCTTATTTAGAAAATAGCCATGTCTAAGTATTGATTGTAGTCTGTCTTTTCTCTTGGCTTTGTTTTTAAATCGTTTATTTGCCTTGGCTGCTTTAGAGACTACTTGGGGTTTTATGTCTTGACTCTGAGGACTGGAGCATTTATAACTTCTGGAAAATTCCCAGCCATTTTCTTAAAAGATAGTCTCTCCACCATTCTCTCTCTATTCTCCTCTGAAACTTTTTCTGACCATATGTGAAACTTTCTTATCTAACTTCCATGTCTCTTAACTTCTGTTTGATATTTTTGCATTTATTGGTCACACTGTATTTCTGTAAAAAAATTCTTCAAATTTGTCTTCCTGCTCACTAACTCTATCTTTAGCCATATCTAATGCTTTTTTAAAAAAATTTCAATGACTAATTTATTTCTACAAGCTAATTTTTATTCGTTTTCCCCCAAATTTGCCTACTCTAATTTTTTCATTAATCATCTTGTACTATGTTCAATAAAATTTATATTTATTTAACTGAAACAAGATATAAAGAAAATGAACATCCTTAAAGCAAAGACACGTGTCTTTTTATTTCTTTTAAACAACAATGAATTTATGCTATATGATGCTTTTGCAACTAGCTAGCACTTTTATAATAACAAATTTTGGAGATCATTACATATCAGCATATATAGATCTACCTATTTTTTTAATCGTATAGTATACAATTAAAGTAGTATTGTATTACTTCTTAAACTTTTGATTTCTTCATTTATTTATTTTAATCAGTGTAAATATACTTATCTTTTAGAATGTTTTAATCTTATCACTTAAATCTAATTGGGGTTTTATTCTTCTGTTTGCTCTTTCCATGGGTGCAACTTTTTGTTGCAGATTTTTTTTTGTATACCTGGATCCCAGGCATCTCAACAAGATTCCTCTCATTTTTCTTTGCGAGTAGATAGATTTTTCTCTAGCTACCTTGTCCTGAAGGGCTTTATGTGTTCTTCTTTTATATTTGTGTCTGTAAGGGGAGTGTTTGCCAGTCCAACTTTCCAACTCAGGCAGTCCTGATGCCTTGTTTTTTGGTCCATAAGATTCATTAAGTTCCTTTGAATTAAAAGACTGTCTAATAAACCCTACCCCCAGAATTAGATTATTAATCTGGTTTTTAATTTGTTCCTTGCTTTTAGGCCATGAGAATTTTATAACTTCTTTGTGAGCTTGGATATGCATTTTAAACAATGTTTATTATGTTATTATCCTAAATCTAAGTGTTTGAAGTTGATTTTCAGGGCCTCTAACAATCTATAATACTGCTAGACATAGAAGTCCTAATGTTTTATCACTTAGCCTTAGAAATGTTTGGGTGCTACTTATATCTGTAACTCTCCCTAACTCTGGACAACCCTTGTCTTCATGTGTTCTCTTTGATAGTAAAAGGAGGCTAATTTAAGTCTGAAATTTGACATGGGAGGTGACCTCCTCGTTTCAATTTCAAAGCCAAAGTGAATATGCCTAATGAACAATGAATGCCAAGGACACATCTACTAAATATCCTATTCCTCCTCACCTACCTTCACTTCTCTTACATGACTATAGCTCAAGAGCATTCCTGTTACAATTTTAAATCCAATAGACATTTTACAATTACATATAGCAATGCAATATAGTAGAAATAATAGTGACTAGAGTGACACAACATGAATTATATTTGAAGTTCCACCACTAAATTGTATGATCTTGAATTAAATTATTCTTTCTCTTAGTGCCACTGTTAATGTGAATGAAAACTTCAAGTCTGTCTATGATCATGTGATTCTAGACTTTGTTACTTCTAAGAGTTTCTTCTAACCACCGAAAGAACAGAATGATTAAAAGCTGAAATGTTCTATATTTTTAAGTTTTAAAAGTGCTAATTTTTTAAATCATTCACAAAAGTTGAATTAAAAGGTAGCTTTTAGTTTCTGTTCCACTCCCCCCCTTGCATAAATTAGGAAAAAGGAGTTATTAGATATATTATATTAAACTTATTTAGGGTACAAAACTGACATGACTTGAATAGGACAAGTCTATATACTTGGACATGTAGGTGTCTAGGTTACATAAAGAACTGGAGCTAACTCTTTTAATCCAGAGCATAGTCAAAGGAATTAAAAATAGTCACAAAGCATGTATTTAAACAAGTAACTATGATATTTCATTCTTTGAAGGAATTCATCGTGTCATCTACAATTTCTGCTTATCCCATCTTCTCCCACATTTACTCTTACCCCTATGTATATAGTCCATTTAAGCCCAGAAATAAATAGAAGTCACTGACGATCTCAGAATCTTGGCTGCTCTAGCCTAAGAGCCACTGGCACTAGTTAGGAATTAAGTACACATATTTTCATACTCCCTTTAATGAAAATTCTGGGAAGGACATCTGTAGGTCTTTTTACTCATGGGGTTTTTTAAAAGTAATTTTAACATTTCAGAAGTGAATCGCTCTTTCCATTTTGAATATTCAAATTTATATGGGTTTTTTCTGTACTTTTACCAGTGACCAATGAGGTTATTTTTATCTTTAATTTTCTTTAACAGTAGTAAAAGACCTCAAACCCTGTGATATAATGTTCTCAGATAACACAAGATAGCATTTTCTAGACTCATCTCTGAAGGCCTTGAGGGAATTGTACCTCCCATAGACTTCCAGTAGATGGCAGGTACAGTACTTAAAACCTCTCATATCGTGAAAAAATCCAGCAGCTCAGTACATCAGTATAGATTGTTACTGTGTTTTAAATCTCAACAGCAATAAAAAAAGATAGTAAAACTTTTGTTTATGAATTTAGTATCATATTACCATATAAGTGTCTTCTTATTTCTGTCTTCTAAAAATACAAATGCAACAAATGAAAATATGTCTTTATCAGGGAATGCCTACAATTTCAGATTGCAAATTAAGCATTTAAATGTTGAATAATATAATCACCATGTTATAGATGTTAATTAAAGTGCTTAGTGAACAAAGATACATTTAGCAATTTTTAAATATAAATTTTGGAGGATGAGTAACTATTGTTTTATAGCAATTATAGTTTAATATGCTTTCATTTAGATCTTATTTATTCATTTTTTTACAGATTTATAGATGGCAGAAGTACAAATATAGATAAATACATACATATGTGCATACATACTTATATACAAAATGTTTTAATCCATTCTTTTGTCTTTTTAATAATTAATTTTATAGTGCTTTTTCAATTTACTGTAGAAATGAATTTCTAAAGTGGATGTGGAAAGAAATTACTCTCTGTGACCTATGGTAAGGAACAAAGAGGACAGTTTAGGCCAGCCACTTGTAGATGAGAAATGAGCACTCAGACCATATATCACCTAATTAATGAGAGAGATGTTTGTTCTGAGATGAGTAACTGTGAAAGCTGTAAAATATTCCATTACACATTCATAAACACACCTTCATTAGAAATATGTCTAGGTGTGATACATCTAAGGACTTTCAGAAATATTTTTTTAACTCAGTAAAACACTTTCTAAGGATTTAAAGATAGTTTTAACTTCGATGTATACTTTTAATTAACTTCTAAAATTATCATTTTGTGTTATACAGATGATGTTCAGTGTTACTTGTTTGAATGAAACAGCCAAAATTATTGCTATGTGCCTTTGGGCTATTTATTTGGTTTTCTCAACTTTAATAATATACATTTTACTTTATTTTCTGTCTTACTCCTTAGATTGTAAGCCAAATTTTTTTGAATTTTGTTTTATATTTTTATTCATTACTGAATCTACAACATTTAGAGCAATGCTTGGCACTTAGTGACACTTAGTACATAAGTGTTGACTAAGTGAATGAATGAACATACTTTATGCAGTTAAGTTGCATGATAAAAGTTAACAAATAGTAGTCACTCAATACATTTTGAATTGGTTCAGTTCCTATTTTCTATCCCTCCTGTCTACTCTAGTATACTAGAAACCTTGTGGTCACCTTTGACTCTTATTTTTCTTCATTACACTGGATTAGATCATCATTTTTAAAATCTTGCCTCCTCAAAGTGTGATCCACAGACTAGCAGATCAATATTACCTGAGAGGTTGTCAGAAATTCAGAATCCTGGGCCTCAACCTAGAATAAGAACTACTGAATAATTCGCTTTTTAAGATAATTCTTAGGCAATTTGCATACACAATAAAGTTTGAGAAGCATTCATTTAAGTCACTGTGTCTCCTTCCACGTGTCTTACATTTTTCACCTCTTTCTAATCACCATAAGAAAGAAAATGTCTTCAGGTTAGTCCATTTGCCTGGAAACTATTCAGCATACCACAACCAGATCTGACTTTTCAAGCAAAGATTTGGTCATATTACACTTCTGCTTAAGGATCTACAACTTATCCTTTTACTTAGTTTCAGAAAGTCACAAAAATTCTTCATTCTGGAATTCAAGGCTCTCCATCATCTGACTCCACCCTCCCAACCCAATCTCATCTCTTATCACAAATTTATTTGTTAGTTGGATTTCTGTAAATTCCACTGTCATTCATCAAACCAGTGCTACTCATCATTCAGTGTTTAACACAAAGAATTACTGAGCCAAGACCTTCCCTCATTGCTGTATCCCACATGGATTTCTCTATTTTCTAGTGTACATAATTATGCCATATAATGTTAATTATGGAGTAAGCTACATTGTTTTAGGGAATTTTGTGATAAGTGAAGGCCCCGTTTCCTTCAATGATTTATAAGTTCATCAAAAATAGACATTTTTTAAAAATATATTTTGGTATCACTCATAAGTGATTCAGAAACTTAACTAAATATGTAGGTTTTGTTTTAAGTAGTCTACCTTTTTAGGACTCTCTGGGTTTCTAATAATACAAAACAAAACCAATTAGCTTAAGCATAAAGAAATGTCTCACAGAATCAATGGGCAGGCGTTCAGTAGAGCTTAACTTCTGAGGAACTTCTAGAACTAGAACATGGAAAGCTGTCTGGAATTCCTTCACCACTCAGATCATTTTTCTTTCTGCCACTTCTGTTAATTTGTACGTATTTGCTTCATTCTTCTCTCCTCTCTCTGCATATAAACTGTCTCTTCGTCTCTGCTTCTTTGGCCTACATGGAAGGTAAACATGCTCACCAGTAACAGGCTCTGTCTTTGAGCCTATATATTTCAGGATTCAAAGAAATGGAGCCAGGCTACTCTCACCCCCATTTTAAATTCCTGATTAGTCCAACTTGGACCCATCTAATTAAACCATCTAAGTAAACCATTATAGACAAGGCTTTAATGCTTTTGTGATAATCAGTTAATAGTGGAGAGAGGCAAGTCATACCTCAGGAAATTATATCCAAGTGTGTAAAATAGAATCTTAACCCATGTCTATTTAGGTAAGAAGAGAATGAAGATTTTTTTTGCCCACAGCAAATACACAAAATATACTTAATTCAACAGTCTAGCTTTCTCTTATCAAAATCTTCAATTATAGCTTTACTTTAGTCATTGGATAAATGAGATAGATGTTTCACTCCCTACTTTACCATGGCCATAGCAAGAGAGATTTTCAGGAGTTGTCTTGCCATCCTATTTTTGTTTAGGAGAGACTGCATTTTTTTAAAAAGCTCTCTAGAAATGAAAACCCTTTAGCTCCAGTTAAGAATCTATTATACAGTTCTAATAAGCCCAAATACACACTTCTACTACAAAAAAAAAAGATGGCAGAAATAGGTTGATTTACAAAAAATGCTGCAGGAGGATTTTTATAACAATTAGAACTTTGAAATAAGTGAATTTTGTTCTGACTCTTACACACACACACACACTAAGATCATTGAATCATGTGAAAAAGAAATGAGTAGCAGTAAACCCTAAAGAACAAAGTTCCTTATTAATTAAAAAATATAATTATTATTTGAAACTGTAGTCCAAAGAAATAATATTTTGGGGTGATGAAAATATTCTAAAATTGAATGGTCACACAACTCTGTAAATATATATAAAAAATGGAATTGTATGCTTTAAATGGGTGAACTTTATGGTATAAAATTATTTCTTGATAAAAATATTTAAAAATTACACAAGATTAAAAAACAAAGAAACCTAAAAAGCACAGGTACAATGTCATTTGGATCAATATCTGGATGCTAAAATATCACTTTGTACATGCAACACATCATTTTGATGATGTTATAGAATTATAAGCAAAATTGTTGAGTTAGTTTTCGGTTATTGAATATTTGAGTAAGGTGAA
Organism: Macroglossus sobrinus; assembly: GCA_004027375.1. Classification (NCBI taxonomy): domain Eukaryota; kingdom Metazoa; phylum Chordata; class Mammalia; order Chiroptera; family Pteropodidae; genus Macroglossus; species Macroglossus sobrinus. The sequence goes on from PVKZ01002346.1 coordinate 160,588, forward strand.
TTATTAAATAAAGGCCAGTGATATAGGAAAATTATAGCTATGCTATTGTAATGGATGGTATAAATGATGCAATTCATTTGTAGCAAATGACGTAGTTTTCTTTGAACTGATACATGAGTGAATCTAACTATAAGGTTGAGGAACAGTAGTCTCTTACTATTTAGGTACTCGTTAAAGGTTGAATATAAGGGAATATTGAGCTAATTATAAAAACAAGCTCATGAAAAAGAATCATATGTAATTTTCTTGTGTATGAATTATCTGGAATGACCAGTTACCTTGAGTTCGGTTGATTGATGATTCAATTCTTCATTTCACTTTTATCACACAGTCTCAACTTTGTTTCAGTAATCAGTGCTCATAGCCTAAGCTGAAAAGGCCTTGACATTGGCACTTGCTTAATGCTTCAGTGAAGCTCTAACAAGACTGTTACACTGGGTCTCTCTCTGGATCATTAAACAAATCATACAACCTCTAATTCAAGTTACCAGTGTAAGCAAATGAAAAATCTTGCAGACAAATATAATAAAAAAATGTCACTCACTGTCCTGCAAAATGCCTTTTAGGCATTTTCTGTGTTATAGTTGTAACCTTGTTCTCATGCCATGTTCTTCAACTCTGTAAAACCAATTTTCTATTTCTTTGTCCATTAGAGATAATCCTGGGTTTAATGATTTCCTGTGCCTTCTGATAGCACAGCCCCTAATTGTTACCCGTTACTGCTCTCAACAAGTTCTTCTCCTTTTTTTATTTCTCCCTTCATCACTTTGGAGAGAAAGCTATATTTATTTGTATGCACGGCTTACATATTTTATAAGACTACTTTATCAATAATTTCTATGGATCATGCTGTCTGTATTTGTTCCTTCAATGGCCAACTCTCTGCCCTAAGTGATTGTAAGAGCTAAATTTATGTGTGATCAGGGGAAAATGTAATGCCTCTAAAAGTTTATTCAAATACTGTATTTATTGAGATTTTTATGGTAGCTTTATTTTTAATTGTTCAAAGTTAGATTGAAAACAAAGAACCCAGTAAACAGATAAATAATTATATTCATATAATGGAAAGCTATACAGCAATGGAAAAGACTATGTGACTTTCACACACAAGATTATTAAATTTAGACATAATATTTAATAAAAGAATGGTTACATTTATATGAAGTTTTTAAAGAAAGGCAAAACTAATCTATGAAGATAACAGCAAAATAGGTGTATTTTTTTCCCACAAGGTAAGAATTGTGAACATGGGAGAAATTTCTGGGTTACTGTTACTATTCTATGTCTTGATCTGAGTAATGATTTCACAGCTATATTCACTTTGTATATTGAGCTATACTCTTTACTTAATATTTGTTACTTTGTGTTATATTTATTTTGTTTCATTTTTTATTGTTATTGCAGACAAATGATAATGTTACTTTATATTCATCAAGATGAGCCACAGAGCTGTGGTTTCAAATAGGTTTCTTAATATTGAATTTCTTCTTCTTTTTTTTTTTTTTACCTTTACCCACTTCACCCATTTCTCTTATACCCCAAACTTTGCCTCTGGCAACCACCACTATGTTCTCTGTATCTGTGATCATGATTTGTTTGTTTGTTTGCTTGTTTATTATAGATTTTACATATCGGAGAGATCATAAGTATTTGTCTTACTCTGTGCCTAGACCAGTGCTGGGTGTACAGAGGTAGTCACATAATCTCTATCCTTAAGAAGCTCACAGTTTAATTAGAGGAGACAGAGACAATCAGATAATATGAAAATTTGTGCAAAACACATGGAAGCTCCCAAACAGGGAAATAGCCTAGCTTATCCTAGAGTAGAGGTGGATATAACAATCAGAAGAATTACTTTGATGGGATCGAAACCTGAGTGGCATTTTCCCCTAACACTTTATTATGAAAAATTTCAAACGCATAGTAAAGTTGAAAAAAAATTAGCAAAATTGAAAGTAAGATTCTACTTTACAATTTCACTATATTTTAGCACATTTATCCATCTGTCCATATATCTATTCATTGGTTGATGTTGTTTTTGATGAGTTTCAAAGTAAATCTTATATTTTTTCAAATATTTCAGTATGCACATCATTAACTAGCATTCAATATTTGTATCCGATGTTTTTCTTTTAATGTAAAATGCATACACAATAAAAACACAAACTGAAATATCTATGAGTTTTGATAAATGCTGAGTCTTTAAAATTAATTTACAAAACCCCTATCAAGATATGGAACATTACCATGACCTCAGAAATATGTCTCATGTCACTTTCATCAATCCTCCACCTGTATCCACTGACCCCAGAGGCAGCCTCCATTATGATTTTCTCCACCAAAGATTCTTTTGCCTGTTTGAGAAGTTTGTACAAATGAAGTTATACAATATATTCTCTTTTGCGTAAAATAAATTGTATATTAGAAGATTTTCTTTGAAATCCTGACTTTGACCCTGACCTAGATATGAACAATTAGTCAGAATCTTTTGACTTGTGATTTTTAATTTTTCCTTCTCCTGACCCAGACGAACCTGTTGACACTAGACTTTTGATGTGACAATCTAGAATTAAATCGCTTTACTGAAACTCTTTTAAAATGTCAGTTAATATGGGTATTGATGCAATATTCCAGACCAAGAGTCCCATCTTGATTCAAACACCTACCAATAATATTGATCTCCTTGTGGCTTCTAATTTCCAATTCTGTGATTCTCTATATCTTCCTATGCCTTTAGGTATGAAAGCAAAACCAAATACGTCTTACCTTTAAGCACTGTTAGTAAAAAAGCATAAATTCCCAGATGATGGAAATGTTACCACATGAGAAAATTCCTTAATTAGCTAAAAGAGCTTAGTATTCATTGCTATGCAAAACAACTAATAAGACATTTTATCCTTTGTAAAAGCAAGTGATAAAGAGAGTCATAAAACACTACTTTCAAGAACTATTTCAGACTTAAAATAACTATTCCCCCAAATTTGAAATAAATGGTTATTTTACTGTAGTACAAATATATGATGATGTTTTAAGTAATAAGAAAACAATTTCTAACTCAATTGGGCTTTTATGTTGCTTCCATATCTTGGCTACTGTAGGTAGCACTGCCATGAACATAAGGGTACATAGACCTTTACAAATTAGTGTGTTGATTTACTTTGGGTAAATACCCAGAATTGTGATTGCTGGGTCAAAAGGTAGTTCTCTTTTTAATTTTTTGAGGAACCTTCAAACTGTTATGGAGTGGCTGTACCATTTTGCAGTCCCACCAACAGTGCATGAGGGTTCTCTTTTCTCTACATCCTCACCAACACTTATTGTTTCTTGATTTATTGATTGATGATAGTCATTCTGAAAGGCATGAAGCGATATCTCATTGTGGTTTTAATTTGCATTTCTCTAATGATTAGTGACCTTGAGCATCTTTTAATGTGACTATTGGTCATCTGGATTTCCTCTTTGAAGAGATATCTATTCAGGTCTTCTGCTGATTTCTTAATTAGATTGTTTGTTCTTCTGTATGAGTTCTATATAAATTTCAGATATTAACCCCTTACCAGATGTATCATAAGTGAATATTTTCTCCCATTCATTTTGTTGATGGTTTTCTTTTGTTGATGGTTTTCTTTGCTGTGAAAAAACTTTTTAGTTTGATGGAGTCCTGTTTGTTTACTTTTTTCTTCTATTTCCCTTGCCCAAAGAGATATATCTGAAAAGAAATTACTAGTAGCAATATCAGAGAGTTTACTGTCTATGTTTTCTTCTAGAAGTTTTATGGTTTCAGGTCTTATATTTAAGTCTTTAATCAATTTTGAGTTTATTCTTGAATATGGTATAAGAAAGTGGTCCAGTTTCAATTTTTTTTGCACGTATACATCTAGTTTTCCCAAGACCATTTCTTGAAGAGACTATCTTTACTCCATGTATGTTCTTCCCTTCTTTGTCATGGATTAAATGACAATAAAGGTGTGTATTTATTTCTGAGCTCTCTATTCTGTTCCACTGATACATATAAATATATCTGTTTCTATGCTAGTACCATGCTGTTTTTATTATTATAGCTTTGTAGTACAGTTTGATATCAAGTGGTGTGAAACCTCCAACTTTTTCTTTCTCAAGGTTGTTGTGGCTATTCAAAATTTTTTATGGTTATGTATAAATTTTAGGTTTATTTGTTCTAGTTCTCTGAAAAATGTCATTGGTATTTTGACAGGAATTGCATTGAATCTATAGGTAGCTTTTTGTAGGATGGCCATTTTAACAATATTGATTCTTTCTACCCATGAGCATGGTATATGCTTCCATTTATTTATATCTCCAAATTCTTTTTTCAATGACATAATTTTCTGAGAATAGGTCTTTTACTTCCTTGGTTAATTTGATTCCTATATATTTTATTGTTTTTGATACAATTTTAAATTGGATTGTTTTTTAAATTTCTCTTTCCAAAAGTTTATCATTGGTGTATAAAAATGCCACTGACTTCTGAATATTTATTTTGTAACCTGCTTCTTTATTGAATTCATTGATCAGTTCTAACAGTTTTTTGATGGGATCTTGGAATTCCCTCTATATAGTATCATGTCATCTACAAATAACAAGAGTTTTACTTCTTCCTTTCCAATTTGGATACCTTTTATTTCTCTTTCTTGTCTTATTGCTGTGGCTAAGACTTTCAATACAATGTTGAAGAGGAGTGGTGAAAGGGCATCCTTGTCTTGTTCCTGATATTAAGAAAAATGCTTTTAGGGTTTCCCCATTGAATATATTAGCTGTAGGTAAAATTTGTTTGTGAAGCCAACTGGTCCAGCACTTTTGTTTTGGGGGAGTTTTTTGATTGCAGATTGGATTTCATTGGTGGTAATAGGTTGGTTCACATTTTCTGTTTCTTCTTGACTCAGTGTTAGGCGATTTACTGTTTGCAAGATTCTTGTTGATTTTTCTTTCTGGAAGATCTATCTATTAGTGTCAATAGTGTGTTAAAGTCTCCTACTATGAATATATTACCATCAGTCTCTCCTCTTATAAAGATACAAATTAATATCCATTAGATATAGTGCTTTGGTGCAGTGCACAACCTAAACATGTATATGCCGTAGACCTATTCCTGACATATGATTCTTTCATATCGCAGTGATTTTCACATGAAATCCCCATTGTTGGAATGCTGTGGCAACCTTTATAATTCTGACAAACTTCTATTCACTTTTTGGCAGACAAGTTCAATTGAACCTATGTAGTGGTATATTCTGGAATGTTCTCCTCATGGTTGGTTGAGAAGTCTCTGTGCTACCACAACATATGGTTTGTTTTGTATTGCAAAATACTCTTTAGGTTGTTTTATGAAACAATCAGTAGCGTGCTAGTAAACAAGCTCCCTGGAGGGTGTGGAGGAGCCTTGATTATAGCATTTGTCAATTTCCATAGTATAAATACTTCCATCATGGTCAACTTGAAGCTATCAATGATTTAACACATGGCTGGCAAAAATCCCAAATGTTTAACAATTGGGTTTCATAAGCTTGTATCAGCCAGCTTCAGAACACCAATGGATATCATTGTTTATTATATGGATCTCCTCTATTGGATTAGTAATTTAACAAAACCTGGAATCCTGTATCATGTACATTCTATCCCTACAAGCTAACAGAAGTCTCTGTACAACATAGGTGCTTAATAAATATTTTGAGGTATTTCTATCTGGAGTTCTCGTTTTCTATTGCACAATTTAAGCAATTGGCTTGGAATTCATTGATTCACAGAATATGCTATAGGATAGAAAAAAAGACATAAATGCATACATCTGGTTTTTGTAAATGAAAAACCTATAGAGGAGAAAGAATTCAGAGTATAGATAAAATGTTAAGAATATAAATATGTATTTGGTTAAAATTTTATAAACATTTTTACATGCTCCAGTTATTGGGTACAGTTGTTAATTGTGTTGTCCAAATTTTCTATATCCTCAACATTTTTTTTCACTTTATCAATTATAGGTAGAGGTATCTTAAAGTTTTCATCATAGAGAATGGATTTGCCAATTTCTTTTGAAAGTTTTATCATTAAAAAAAAACACTTTTTCAACTGTATAATTTACATGCTGAAAAGCATACTTATTGTTCATATCAGGTCATAGCATTTAGCATGATGAATAATGACAAAATGAATACACCCAAGCTAAAAAACTCAGAAGTCCCCCTTATGTACTCTCAATCACTAACCCCATCCTCTTTCCCAAAGGTAACAACTATCCAAATTTCTAACATCACAAGTTAGTTCTGCCCATCTTCAAAATTTGTATAAATGAAATCATAAGTATATGATGTTTTATATACTTGATTTTTTTAATCAACATTATATTTGTGAGATTAATTAATGCTGTTCCAAATAGCTTTATTTTTTCAATTTTTATTATGGTATAATATTTCCTCATATGAATATACTGTAATTTATTCATTCTACTGTTGATTAGTATTTAGGTTCTTTCCAGTTTGAGACAATTAAGAAAAAATTTTGTCTTTGAAACAAATTTCTAAACATTTCTGTTGGAATTGTATCTAGAAGTGTAATTGCTGGTCATATGGTATATGTATGCTCAACTTCAGTAGATAATGCCAAGCAGTTTCCTAAAGTGGTTATATCAATATTTCAACTCTGAATTTGAAAAAAAAAAAAAGAGAGAGGTAGATGATTCCAGATGTATCAGCTTAGGCTCTACCACTTGGATAGGCTCTTATCCAGTTAAACTCATGACTGGCATTTATTTGGCTTTATGGGAAGCCTGGTGGAGCATCCACAGACCTTCCAAAGCTGGTACAGGGCAAAGGGACCCATCTGTTTCCCCAAATTGGAAAATACTAAATTTGCCTTTCATGTGATGGCCTGGCACACAAATGGAGACAGTAAGTCTTTCTTCAAAAGTTTGTAGGGCTGATCTTTTCATGTAGGCAGATACAGCAAGGGGTGTTAGTTGGTGGACTCCAGTTGCTGCAATTTCTGATCTGCTGATACAAGTGGGTGTGGGGTGTCTGAAGAAACCAGGATAGGACCAGACAGTGGAGCCCTTATTGGCCTCACAAGAGCCAGACTCAGCTGAATCTGTTTGCTTTCTTGCACCAGATGTCTGATCTATAAGGAAGACTAGGTCAAGGTCAGGGAGAACTAACTGCTCATTGGTCTTTTCCTTCAGTCCCAGCTCACTCCCCAATAAATTATGCAAGGCCTGCTGGAGGCTCATCCCAAACAAGGAACAATCCACTTGTACTTCTATCTGAGCTTCCTGAAGGGCAGGACTGAGACCCTCCTGAGGGAACATATAGTGACCCACAAGCAAAGGAGGTAAGATATAATATAATGCCCTATAATGAGGCCCCACTACACCACACTTAGGGAACTATCATCACACAACCAATCAGTGCTATTAGAGTGGTTGTCTTTTTTTACAGTTCTCAAAATCCTATAGGACAAAGACACAAGTTCTACACTCTTGAGATAGAAGTAGAGGGTGGTATCTGGATGAAAAGTAAAATTTATTTGTAGAAAAGCAAATAATTTCTTTAAAAATGTGTAAAGATAATATTTTTCTGATATTTACTTATATTTTCTATTCCAATATTTTCTTCTCTCCATTGAGACAGATCTCCCCACTCAGACAGATAAAATATAATTTTATAACCTCAGAAAAGTGATATGAGAGGTTGTAGGAAAAAGTGATATGAGAAGTTGTAGGGATAGAATAAATAGGTAGGAAAGAAACATGAGAGAGGAAAATGCCCAGAGACTAGAAAAAGTTCCCTTGCATAAGAGAGGTGAAAGGAGAAAATTAGGTTACTGTGAACAGCTTTCTGAGAATATGTCTGAAGACAGACAGGACTCTGCATAGCCTCACATAAGGAGTCCCAGGGTTTAAGGGTGGCAGTGAAGTTGAAGGTATTTTCTGGACTTTGAGGCCTTGCTGAATGGATCAATGAGCATCTTAGCAGTAACCTGTGTGTTACTCTCCTGTGCTTGTTGCCATATCACTTCTCTGGGACATAAGACAACCCTAGAGAAGACGGATGAGACTGATGCTAGGATTTCCAAATATAAGCCACTATAACAGAGCTTAGAGAGAGAAGTTTAATTTCTTGGACTTCTGAGTTTGTGGTCTGAGGTACATTAACTATTACCTTCCACTCTGCCATACTTAAAAAGACAAATATAGTATTTTCTAAACTGTGTTTGTAGGGTTCAGATGGGAGTTACTCAATTAAACACTTCTGTGGAATGTTGTCCATATTGTTAACAGTTGTTATTTCTGTTGTTCATGAAGCAAGTTGTTAGGTGATGAGTGATGGAACTGGTCTGGGGTTCATAGCTAAAAGCCCACAGTTTAAGTTCAGAGAAAGCTGGCAGCTGGGGCTGGCCACCTCTCCAAAAGCATGCTGGAGGTTGCATTCGTAAGAAACAGGTAAAATAGGCCAGAATTTTCCTTTCAAGTTACCAGTTTCATGGAAGAATAAAACTCGAGAGTTGGCTGCAGTATATAGATGAGACTGGGGCTTAAGTCTTTAGCAGACTGTCACAACATAGCACAGAGAAACACATGCTTCAGAGGAATACAATATGATGTTGTCAGAGCCCAGTAAGCACAAAGTTATAGCTGAGTCTCACACAGGCCATCAAAGCCAGGGGCTACTGGGTGTAAGTCCCTCAGCAGAGGATCCTATTGGAGCTACTATCCGCTTTACATCATGATGATGAGAAAAAGCTAAAACAAGTTACAGCCACTTGCAATGATAGCCTATTAAGCAGATAACTGGTATTTTCCTTCTATTTTCTCCCCCATCCACAGAGGAACAAATGTTATGAGAAAGGAAAGCAGAAAGTGGTATGAAGACAGATTGTCTTGTAAAAAACTATTTTATGGTCAAAGACATTTGAGAAACATCATATTAAATAAATGAAACAAGTTTCTTTAATGTACTACTTCTTGTAGCATTTAATAATATGAAATCCCAAGAAAGAAAATATTATGCACAATGTACCCAAACTCATTTAGCCACCTAATCCTCCCATGTTTCACAGCATGGTACAAAGTGTGTTGGTGTAGACCTTTTGAGAAGTGTACACAGTAAGCAGCAGGGGTCGGGGGATTCATAGAATACAGGAGACATATCCAAGTTCATTCTAACCTAGTGGTTAAGACCCTTATATCTTTAAAAAATAGGCAAGTATTTTTCTCTTCATGGCTGAAATAGTAGTAAATAACAAAAGGTTAAAAGTCCTTTTATCTGTGTATAGGCTACAAGTGTTTTAAGTATGAAGCAGGTTATCAAGTGTTTAAGTGACCTTGTTTTCCAGAACAAAACATTCTGGAGAAAATATTTCTTTCTGAGCCTTAGGCTGAGGTAGAACAAGATTAACAGGTTTTATTAAAAGAGGAAAAAGATAACTTTCGTTTTAAGAAGTAAACATGTTATTCAAAACAATAAGTATATTTGTCACCAAAAATGTCTATCTAATTATATTCTGAACTTCAATTTTATAATTATATTCACATTTCTATTTACTTCCCGTTGGCTTTTCCACCCCCTCTGTGAAATACACTCAGTTTTAAATATTAAATATTTTTCCCTAGCCAGTTATTTCCTAACACACACACACACACACACACACACACACACACACACACACACCCTTTTAAATCTATCATTCGCTAAAAATATATATGAGCTCATGTCTTACCATCAAATAAATACTCCCCTAATAAAAATTAGTTGTGTTCAGTTGTGTTCTAGGCTGGGCAAACATGGAATTAAAAGTGACTGTTTATTAATGATTGAGTTCATGAGAGGAGAGAGTTCATTAGTGTGCAGCTGTCCCTCGACTTTTTTTTTTGCCTTTATTTAATCTAACTGGAGTTAAGACATCTAACTCCAGTATAACTTTGTTGGAAAACTTGAAGTCTAACTGCAACAGTTAATTCATTCTTATTTCCTGAGCTTCCAGAATCAAATGGAAGTGAACTTCTGTATGTAAAGCACTCTTTCAATCACTTGCACTTTACTTCTTGTCCCCATCAAAATACATAAAATTCTTCTCAAGGAAAGGAGTTACTGTTGAGAGTACAAGTCTGATGGTGCACAAAGTCAAATTCGTTTTTATCAGTGAATGATATATAACTCAAAAAGTATCAGTAAGTAGGATTAAGAATCCTGTTGCCAAGAATGATAAACAGATCATAACGTACACATCACACACATTCACCTCTGGTTTTCAGGTGAAAATCTCAGAGAATAAGGTGGGAGAATGTGCCATATTAGATAACTGTCAAGTGTCATATTTATCTTGGGGTAGCTTTCAGTGCTTCTCATATTTAGCACATCTATTCCTCCAGATAGTCTCAGCTACTAAGTCATCTTAATAAACTGAGACATACTCAACATACAGCGAAGGGCAGGATTACAGGCACAGGGATTATCTTCCCTCTGTTTAGGCACCAGGAATACATACAAGGCCTGATCTAGTGATGTGAATAAAGATAAAAATATGTTACACATCTTGGTTATCAATTGTTATTTCTTGTGGTTTTCCTTGATTTGTCCTCTAATTTTTATAATTTGCTGGAGCAATTACTCATTATTTAATAGTCAAAAATAAAACACCACTGGAAAGCAAAAGACTAAAAGGATAATTAATATCCAAATTGACTTCTTACCAAGCAATGATGGATTTTTATTGACAATTTTAAAGAGCAGAAATGAAAAAAAAAAAAAAGCAAAATGGTGTATAATAAGCTGATACATTGAACAAGCCCATAATATTAGGTGACGGTATGAAATTGTTGAGAACTCACACTTTCGGCCATACAAAAATAGCTGTTTCATGTGGTTTGCTCCAATAACAAAACATACAGACCTTGTCTCAACTGGCTTGCTGCTGCTATTCCAGACCCCAAAGGTGAAGATTCCGTGTGTAAATTAAAGAATTTCTGTAATTGCTGCATCTGTACGATGCTGAACTATGGTAACAACAATAGTAATGGTAGCTGCTACTTCCTGCATGCCTACTATATGCAAGGAATCTTACACTATTTATCACATTTAATCATTACAAACAAAGCATTGACATATTCATTTTGCCAGTGAAACTCAAAAGGGTTAAATATATTGCCAAATTCACACAGCAAGGAGGTCGTTGTGTTGGTGGTCTTCAACCTTAGTTTTATCTTACTGTAAAATGTGCATATCACATCCCCTCCTGTAAGTTTATTATTTTTTAATTTTTTTTCTGAAAGATAGTCCATTTCACTATGTTTTCAAGGTATGAACTTGGAGTTAAATACTTTCTCATTCACTGCTATAATTGTTACTAGGAAAAACAAACTGTTGAAATACATGAGTTCAAAATGAAACTGATAATCGTAAAACTTAGCTAACCTAACTAAAAAGTAATTTCCACTTTACTGCCTGGTTTCCTCTAACCCTGGTTAAATTCACTTGCAATTCTTCAGATGTCAGATAAGAGAGACCAGCCTAAATAACCTTTTGTTGTTGTTGTTGTTGTTTTTTAAGTACCTCTTAGTACAGACTTTAATGAGCTTAATAGCTTTTAAAAATTAAAATCCTCTAGGTCAGCAGTCCCCAGTATCTTTGGCACCAGAGACCAATGCTCCTATGAGAAACTAATGCCTGATAACCTGAGGTGGAGCTGAGCACTGGGAAGCAGCTACAAATAGAGATGAAGCTTTTTTGGCTCACTTACCTCTCCCCTTCTGCTGTGTGGCCCAGTTCCTAAGGCCTGGGACTGGTCCATGGCCTGGAGGATAGGGACCCCTGTTCTAGGTGTCAAGTGTAGCCAGGTGAATGCACCTTTGAGGTTTGCCTGTTTCTTTAGATCTAGCACTTTACAGAAACAGCTGGTGGTGTTTCTGTGCATTCTACTGGCTGGCCCAAGTGTGAGCTGTTAGAGAAAGTATATGTCACAATCCTTGTGAAGTATCTAAGGAAGAAAATACAGAGAACTTCAGTACACATTTCAACCAAAAGCACACATACTTTATTACTAAAAATTTTACCTAGGAATCTTACTAAAATATTATGGCACATAGTTTAAGGAAGCATATGTTTAAAATATCCATTATCACTCATACCTTTATAATATTTTGAGAGTTATGCATAACAATCATGTTTCTAATGAAATGACAGTGAAACAATGTAATGTGAATTTTTGGCATCTTCGTGCTGCCCATCTTATTTAAAGTCATCATTCCTATATTTCATCAATTCTAAATGGTGTGTCCCCCACCCTCATTTTAACATTTCTGACATCAAGCTCTATCTCATAACTGAGGACACGTTCTAATTGGTGTTGGCCCTGGACACATCTGTAATATAATTTTCATTGCTGGTATACTCATGAATGTCTTGGTTATTCTTGTTGATATAGTTGGAAAATGGCAATTCCCTGACTTTTTAGTCAAGAAAAATTATAAGGATCACTTAAAGGCATATAAATCCTAGAAATTGTCTAAATGCCTTCCTTTGACACGTTCTTGTAAGATCAACAAAGTGCCAGAATCAAAGCTTACAACTTCAAAGAAAATCCCAGAAACAATAGTGGAGAACTTTTGTTGGCCCAGAGGACAATACTGTATGGAAAAACAGAATTTGACAACTGAGAGTAGAAAATGACTTGTGTTAGATTCTTAATGTGAAATGTTTTAGAAATGCTTTAACCAATTTATTTTGCTTATATTTTCCTTTCCAGAGTGTGAAATATGATTTTAAAAGTTCCTATATAAATCCAAAATAGCTCTTTTAGTTGGGTCAAACAAATTCTAAGGGATAAGAATGCATTATGTCATAGTTTAATAGTTTTTTTTTTCTTTCTTGGTGACAGATAATATAATGGTGCACTTATAATTAAAGTTGCCATAGCTCAGTAAAATCTAAGTTAAAGATGATCAGAGGCTTCCACAACATCTTCATTTCCTGTACCCAATTGATTATAAGACTTTGTCAGTTTTGCTTCTGGAATATAGTTTTAATCTGACTCTTTCTTCATTCCTACTGCTTCTTCCCTAATTATGATTGTCATGATTTCTTTTAAGAATTTCATCATCGTCTTTTACAGATATCTTTGCCTTGGGTCTCTTCCCAGACCAGTTCTTCCTCAATGACTGAGTGATTACCATGAAATACAGTTACATTCGAGTACTAGTCAGGTTGAAAACCCTCAATAGTTCCACATGTCCTAAAGCATGGTTAATAAAGGCACTGTAAGCACATCCTCTCTCCATATGCCTATGGCTAATCAACTGAAGTTCTTTGTCTCCGTTAGTTTTTATGCTCATTGAGGGCAAGGTTTGTGTCTACCTTGCCAAGCACTAAATTCCAAATCCTTAGCATACCACCAGCATGTCATGTGGTCTACATAAATTTTTGGTGAACAAAGAAAATGAGCCAGATATGCTTCATAATTCATCTAAACGGCAAACTGCAGGCAGCAACTGTCTATCTTCTAGAGCTGGCACTTAAAGTTAACCATCCCAAACCTATAAGACAAAGGCCTAAACTCTTTAAAACAGTAACCAAGGTCATTTAAAGTCTATCCCTATGTTCTTCTACAGTCCTCATTTCTCTCCATCAAGCACCCTTATACTCCAAACTTATCAGACCACCTCACATTTCCTGAATAACCTTGCCAAATTCAGGACTTCTTCCTCTGTGCTCCCCTCATACTGCTAACTCAATGTTATTACACCAAGTTAATTGCATCTGTGTCTTTTTTCCCTCTAGAAAGTGAGCTCCTGAAGGAATTATACTATAGTCATTTTTTTAAGTACTAAACACCTAGCATAGTTTCCACCAGAAAAATGTGCTGAAGCGAAAAGTATTTGTGGATGACTCTCTTAGTTTTCTAGTATTGCCCTAACAAATCACCACAAACATGGTGGCTTAACACAAAAATGAATTATTCCAATGTTCTTGAGGCCAGAAATATGAAATCGAGGAGTGGACAGGGCCATGCTCCTTTCATCTCTTCCAGTTTCTGGTGGCTCCAAAAGCTTCTTAGCCTCTATCTTTACATGGCTTTCTTCTCTTCTCTGTGTCTCTCCCCTGTGTATATCTTATAAAGATGCTTGTCTTTGGAATTAGAGGTCACCTGAATAATCATATCTTAGCTTATACATCTGCAAAAACCTCTTTTCCAAATAAGATTGCATTCACAGTTTCTGAGATGTGTACCTATCTTTTTGAGAGCCATCATTCAACCTACTAAATTCTTTTTAGCATACACATTTTTCTTACAAATAATTCTAGTGTGTGAAATCAATAAAATGTAAAGGTAGACCTTAAAGAGACCATATACAAAAAAATTCACACATTTTGAATAATACTAATATGTATTATGTTGCTTAAATCTCAGGGTAATGTGCCATTTTGCATTATTGCATTTTTATCAATGTTCAAATTATATTCATTTATTGTATATCTCTAATATGCAAATAAATGATTCTATTACAGACCAGGAAATATATCATTTCTCCACATTCAAAATATGCATGTATTTTATTTAAATACTTTCCGAAGACAAGGCAATTATCCTAAAAACTACATATATATCTAAGAGTGGTATCGGCTTCCTGCTGTTGCTAGTCCTAAGGAACATTGCCTTATTGATTTCCCTTAACCCTGCTCACAAATTTTAAATAGTCCCTTCATTAATATCTCTTTAATCTCTCATTTTGTGACATCTATTTTCTTCTAGGATACTAAAAAAGAGTAATTGGCATCAGGACTAACCCTAGACAATAAATCTTTAAAATAGCATTCCGTAATTGAGTTACTTATACATTTGTGAAGAATTTAGATAACCTCCTTGCCATAGGGAAGTATGACAAGCAATCATGGCATGAAGTGGTATCACTGTTACTCAAATTATTATCTATGATGGCAGGGAATAGAGTAGGTAGAGGGCAAAATATTAGAAGATCAAGTGATTGTGATACTTGATCACTTTGGGGACAATGGTGATTACAAAACTGTGGCATAAGCTGGTTATTTTTAACTTCTGAAGAGTTTGTAAAGAGGACAGACTGAAAGCCTCAACTGCTAAAGTCATTATGTAAAGGGAAGTTACAAAGCTTTTATGGTTGTTCTAAAGATATGTTTTATCTCTTGTAGAAGAAGAGTAGATATGTCTGAGGATCAAGCCTGACTATAAGAGTTGTAAAATTGTGGTGCAAATTAAATATGCAACCATGTCATGTATTTTAGGCCCATTTAATCTGGCGAGTGGGAAATAGCAAGTACCACAGATGCTTTACTGAAATACATACATGCCAGAGTATGGTAGGTAAACCCCACAAAAGTGCTGGGTTCTTCACATAAGTGAAGTTTCTAGGCTTCTGTGTGATCTGGAGCTTGTTAAGTTACCCTTTCTAAAATGAGAGGCATGTTGTACAGTTCACCACAAAAAAAGGGGCACAATTTGGTGGGTCACTTTGAATAGCAGGGGCCACGTGTACCACGCTTGGGCATGTTTCTTCAATTTAATTACTGAGTAATTCATAAGGCAGTTTTGAGTGGTGTGAAGAGCATAAAAATATTCTGCAGCAAGTACAGGTGTGGTGTAAACTGACTTGCCACCTAGGCCTTAGGACTCAGCAGACTAATTTGTATTTGAAAAGCCTGTGACAAACAGAGAGGATTTATGGTGTATCTAGTAAACCCTGATAGGAAAGCCCTAGGTTTTGGAGTAAGGTCATGTCCTCTTCTGCTATCAACCATTTCTCATTTGAAAATCAGCTCCTGGTTTGATTTAGTAGAGATTGAAGTCCTGACCATGACACATCAAGTGACAATGCAATCCAAACTGCCCATGTTATGATCCTCTGAATCATAAAATTGTATATGTGCAGCAGTAATTCAATGTGAAATGAAAATGGTCTGTAAGAGATTGAGCTTTAGCAACTATAGAGGGCTCTACAAAAATGAAAAAGTAGGCAGCTCAGAATCCCATGGTATCTGCTCCTACTGCTTTGCCACTTCTTTCTTAACTTGCATCCCTGCCTCAGCACTGTGTGCTAACACATGCCAGAAAATAGATAGCCACTTCATTACAGCTCCACACAGAGGTGGCCTTGAAAGAAAGTGGCTAAAGAAAATCCTCCAAAACAACAGAACATCTAGTTGTCTGCTTGGCAGGGAAGAAGAGATGGCCTGAGATGCAGATCTATGTTGATTCATAAGAATAGCCAGCAAGTTTATTAGTTGGTCAGGGCCCTGGAAAGAATGACAGTGGAAGAATGGTAGCAAGGAGGAAAGGGCTCTTAATAAATAGATAAATAAAGCTTTTAATAAATCAGTGAGTAAGATGACCCAACCCATGCATTTCAGTCAGTGTTTAATCCCTGACACTCTTAATGCTTGTTGATGAGTCCATGAGTAAAGTGCCAAGGGGAAGGTGTGGAGGCCTCACACAAACTCAACAATGTGGACTTCCCTTCACTAGAGCTAAACCCTAACCTCATTCCTGACCTCACACACGGTGTCTCAATTCATCCTTGAACCCAATCTCATTCTTGGGAGAAAGGCCTATTATGGCAGGTAGGAAAAGCTGAAGCAACAGAAAAACAAATTTTACCCACTTTACATGTGTGCCCAGAATCTTATGCCCTCTCCACTATTTCCTCTAAGTGATATTTTATAGTGTACAGATTATGGCTATATAGGATTGGTTTTCTACTCATTTCACATTTTATACAGAAGATGAAAATTCAGGTCTCTTTAAAATAAAGGCATTTAGAGGACATTACAACTCTCTGCTAAGTTGCCTTTTTTTTATGTTTATTGACTTGCTGCTCTAAATATCTGAAAAACTAGCAAGTTGCAGAATACAAATCTCTGCTGAATGGGACCTTAAAGGTGCTCCAAATGTCTGTTAGCTTTCTAAAGCCTGTGTCCTGATCCTGCATTTGTATAAAATGGAATTCCTTTATTAAGTCAAAAAACTTCAAATTTGGAAATACCACCTTGGAAGTAATCAGGATGATTGGTTTCATTTACAGATAGGGAATCTGGATCTCTGTCAGAGACACTGATTTAATGAAGGTCACCCAGGGTTAGGATTTAGACCTACTCTTTTGTCTCCAGGCTACTCAGGATGATGTAGGTAGAGATGTTTGCCTGGCCTTTCTAAAGCATACTTCATTGTTTTCATGGACAAACCAACAAATTTAATCAGTCAACAACAACAACAAATTAATAATGGAAAGGAAAAACCAGGTTTTCATGGGAGATGTGAGCATTCAGTTTCACATGGTTACTAAACATATCAGAGTATCTTTGTTCTTTCTCTTTGCAGATAGTGTGTGTTGATGGCAGAGTCTGATGTAACACCCAGAATTCTGTCCCTTCAGAATTCATATTTTCTCACATTAACAAAACTATGCATGAAATCTACTAATAGGTGGGTGAAATTCATTCATTTGTTTACCAGGAAATTAGAATATTATAGAGTTTGACAGTGAATGGGGGGAGAACATCACATAATCACTGTCAATTTTGTCTGTTGAGTTCAAGATAGTGATCCTAGCATTGCATAACATCTTTGATAGAAAAAGATGAGAAACATTTATTAGTATATATGTATATTATAATTCAGCATGAAAAATTTCAGGCCAATTTTCTCTCCTTGAGCCAGAATTTACTGGTTCAGTATTTCCTTATTTAGGTTTCCACAAGTTAGTCATCATTTAGAGTCTGCATTTTTACTTTGTAGGCAGGTCCTATGACCTCTTTAAATTTAGGTTGTTTGAACTGTGAAAATGCTTATAAAAATAAACATGCATTGTTTAAACTTTCCTAGTTGTTAGAAAACTGCACCGATTCATGCTGTTGTTTTGTTCATTGTCTTTGCCTTTGTTTATTTTTTCTGATGGAATAAAACCAATGATTTCTAGTCTAAATTTTTGATAATTAACTTGTGATTTTTAAAACTTAGTTCTATTATAGTCTTTATATGTCTTATTTAATTTACAAAGTATTTTTTGGTATATTTAGGAGCTAAAACTAAAAATTAAGTAGAGAACTTAATTTTAGTTCTTGAATTTATTCTCAAAGTATCGTAACTAGATTATTCTTTATTTTCTTGTGTCCTAAACAATTACATTGTCCATTTGAACAATGTAAGCTTAATTTTATATACTTTTTAATTAATTTTTTTATCAATCCTGATTAAAGTAAATATATTAAACAACTTCATTAAATCACATTTCTTTCTTTTTTTTTTTTTTTCAAACTTAGCATCAACAATATAGACCAGTTTCCAAAGGACACCTTGGTTACTGCTTGGTGCCAGATAGCCCCCTAACTACAAGTGGAAAAGTCTGCCTGAGTTAGTCAGAAAATTTGCTTCTAATGACTTTATGTTCATTTAAATTGAAAGCCCAGTACTATTAATGTTTCTGAAAGTAATTGAGAATGGTTCCTTCTAAGACCATATGGGCTTCCATTTCATCTTCTTTTTCAAATACAGTAGGCTGTTAATATTCATTTAAAATAATTATTAAAGTAGTAATTTATTTTAAATTAATTTTCTTATCAATTATTAAAACATGCATAATGATTCAGATATTAGCATATGCAAATTTGAAAAATGTGACAGTATGGAATAAGCCATTTACTCCAGCATTTTGGGAGTAATGCATGTAAGACCTGGTTCTAAATGTAATAAAAATCTGGCTCATCAATCTGTGCATTTCTATTTTCAGTGTTGACATATGTAAACAATAGGTGCTATGTCTATGTGTATAAATGTCTTTTTTAGATTACACAATTTTTTTATTACTCCTATTTATCAAAGTAGAAGGGTTGTATCTGTCCACATAAGCACAGGCACACACACAAACAATAAAAAAAAGTGATTTTAAACTAACTAAACTACACAGACCAAAAAATGCATTAATAACAGGGTTTGAGATTAAAAGGACATATTAATAAAAAAGTGTTCTAATGATTGCCAGTTTGCACCATTATTTATTAAACTTGTTTTTCTCCAAGAATGCATAGAACTATAAATAAAAACAATGCCTTTTAGTATCTGTCTACAAAAGGGTAATTCTCTTTAATTAACTTTACAACTCAGGGGCCAAACTATATGTTAGAAAATATGTCAGGATCATTGTGGAGTCAGGTTTCTCATGCTCCTGGTAAAAATCAGAGGTAAGTATAAAATTGTCAGACTACATCGGATATCAGCAGGTGAACAAAATTAATGGGGCATTATTTAGTCTCATTATAAAATTTTAGGGATTTTTAAATCCCTTTGGGAAAGCCTGACCAATAAAAGGTAGACCCTATTTTAAATTTAGAAATTCTGAGGGGTGGGGTTTGTCACATGGCTTTAGAGATTTACAAAAAGACAGACTTTTTTTTTTTTTTTTTTGGAAAAATGTACATCCTCAGCATCTCAGAGCATACATTTAGGAATTAAAAACTGACCCTAACCTCTTTGGTGTTTGCTGGGATACTGCCTCACACATTTATCAGCATTCTTGACCATTTTCAACTTATTCTGTTCCACAATCTCCTTTCTCTTTTCCTTCAAGCCTTCACAAGTCTCCCCCATTATGAAAATATCTTTCCTCAACCAATCTGCTCTAGTTACTACTGCTCCTCTCTCATTCCCTTCACCAACAAGCCTTCTTGAAAGAAAAGTCTGTATTTGTTGAGTTCATCTCCTCAACATTTATTCTCTCCCAGTCCCCTTACAATCTTGATTCTGCTTTTAGCACATTACTGAAAAATGCTCTCACTAAAGTCACCATAAAGATTCTTTAAGATTTGGGAAGAATAGGATGCTAATTGAACTTACATCTCTAAATGAAGCAATTAGGAAGAAGGCAACCCAGACACTCCACTGTGGCCTGTTTAGATGTCATGCAACAGAGTCTATAATCCCCCAAATTAAGAGGGCACTTTTTAACATTCTGCAATGTATGCTCTCTGATTCAGAGAGGTGAAAGTTCAAAAATGTTACCCAGTCCAGGCCACAGAGTGAGAGAGAATCTGAGATAATCAAAGAATCTGAAAAATAAATTTTGCATCTATTTCAGGAAAAATTTTTTTTTACCTCAGAACATACCTAATTAAACTGAGAAATGAAGTAAAATTAATAACTCAAAAACAGAGAACCTATGAGATTTTATATAAAATGACAAATAATGAAACAAGGCAAAAACAGAACTAAGTCTAATTGATTTAAAATTTCATTATAAGACTAATATCAAAGATAA
Source organism: Macroglossus sobrinus (assembly GCA_004027375.1). Classification (NCBI taxonomy): domain Eukaryota; kingdom Metazoa; phylum Chordata; class Mammalia; order Chiroptera; family Pteropodidae; genus Macroglossus; species Macroglossus sobrinus. Next base: position 180,872 of record PVKZ01002346.1, read on the forward strand.
ATATTGCATAAGAAGCTATGTAATATAAAGATCATGTTTTTATAAGATTATCTGGGTCTAAAAATAATAGGTTATACTCACAAAGAGCAAGCAGTATATGGATGGGGAACTCAAAAGGAAGAAGTTTCTAAAATTCAAACTAACCAAAGAAATACATAAATAATTTATGATTAAAAATATATAAGAGTTTCACTGCAATAATAAAGAGAAAAATTTTAATGTGGATTAAAAATAAATGTAACAATATGTTCTTTCCTACAGCAACTTCTATAAATATGCAATTAACATATTTTAGTCTCTGGACCACAATGGTTTCAAGTAATAGATAACTCCTTGTTATAGAAACTGAAAGCTTTTTTGTTTTTAAAATGCAGAAAAACACATCAAACAATAGACTTTTTAAAAGTATTTTTTGTAGTTTCAGTAAAATTCATAACCAAAAAAAAAAAACATCAAAAAATACAACCCACAACCCACAATGATGATGTTAGTTATGGACCTTTAAACACAAAAAATTATATAAATATATTTAGCAAAATGTTTTATAAATACAAAGATTCATTGAAAAAATGCAATAGAATGAGGAGACCATACTATTCTATCACTCTTTGGTAAATTAAAGCAAAAAATGAAAAATATAAATTATTCATGTGAATAGCATAACGTGAATAATATATTTAGAAAGTTTGATTTAGGAAAATGCAAATATGTCATTTTTTTTGTCCTATAAATGAGAACACTCACTTTTCAGAATACATGGAATATTTGCAAAACGTATAGTAAACCAATATTCTGCTCACATTGCAATAAATATAAAAATTAATGTTTTAAAGTTTAAACATGGAAATAAAAAAATTACTCTGGCACTTAAATCACAGTAGAGGGAGGGCTTATATTTAATTTCTTTTGGAATACAAAGAAAATTCGTAAGCATACGATTTTTATATTTGTTAAAGATATTGATTTAAATTTTTAAGAAACACTGGATTAGAATATAATTAAAATAGATATATTATGTATGAAAACTCCTAGGTATAAACTGAAACTTGAAGTAATATTTAAATGTTTCTATTATTAACCAAAAGAATTAAATTATATAATAATGCTTAAAAAGGTAAAAGAGAACACAACCATCTAAAGAAATAAGAAAAAAATTAATATTTACTTATCGGTAGCAATTCAAAAGTCCTAAGTAAAAGTTTTCAAGAAACTTGAAAATATATTTTTAAATTATTAATGAAGGAAATGGTAAATCAGTCGTAGGAAAAACTACTATATTTGTTTTAGTAAACCAAAGAAAAAAAAGTTCCACTATCCAGAACAATGTTGAAAAAATTTTTACTAAACTGAAAATATAAGTTATCAACATGGTCAAGATTTTCTATTTACAATCAAATGCTGGTCTTATACTTAATGGAGCATTTCTATTAAAGTTAAATTTAGGAATGAGGTAACCTGGTATCACCATCTCTATTTTTCCTGGAAATCAAGCTAATGCTATAAAAGAAACAAACAAACAAAAAGAAAGAAAGGAGGGAGAGAAGAAAGAGAAGAATAAAGAGAGCAAGAAAGAGAAAATAGTATATAGATGTTGGAAAAGACAGATATACTTGGAGGTAACAGATTTATCAATCATATCAGTGCCCTAAGGAAATCTTAGCTATTAACAAAAAAGCACAGAATTTTTATGAAAACAAAAGCAAACTAGAAAATATTATCAAAAAAGTTTTAAATGAATGGGCATTTATATTCTACTGGGTTTTATGGGGAGAAGATTCAATACAGTAAATATATAAATTTGCCCCAGATTAGTTTATATGTTAAATTCAGTTCAAATAAAAATCTTAGAATTTATAAACAATCTTAAAATACTTCTATAGTACTTCTGAAAGAACACCATAGAAGCAAATATTGCAAAAAAAATTACAAGAAAATTTTGTAAGAACATGAATATAAATAAAGATAATGAGAAGGAAATTGCCTTACTGATCTTTAAACATATTTGTAAAGTTGCAGTAGTTAAAACACTGAGGCTTGAGAATAGTTAAGTCAGTGTTATGAAATTAAAAAATGTTGCCACAGACATTTGTATTTTTAATCATATATGAATGGTCAGAGGAAAAATTGATGCTTCATCTCTAGGAACTTGCAGTGAGGTCAACGGTTAGTTGTATGAAACATTAGGCAAATCCAATTAAGGACCTTCTGAACAGACACATACAAAAGTAATCATATGTTTATTTGCAAACAAAGGAATAAAAGCATTTAATAAGACTGAGTAAAGAATGAACAAAGTTTAAGAAGAAAAACACAAATTATATTTAAAAGGGCATGTAAAGTAATTCTATACTTCTTTTAATAGATTAAGTAAAGGCAATTTGCCAATAAGAGTTATTGGTAAATATCTTTTAAATTTTTATTTTTCAAATATTTCTGGTTCAAGAACAAGTAGAAATGATAAAAGATAACCTTTTAAACGATTTGCAAACAAATACACCTCCTTTTCATTGTTTAACATTATTCCAAGTAGCAGCCTCTCAAACAGCTGCAGGATTCTGTGTTCTCAAAGATTTTGTTACAGTCTTTGGTAAGCTCTTTTTTTTTTTTTTTTTTTTTTGTAAGCTCTTGAAAGTGGAAACAAAGCTGACCTTAGAATGCAGTTATTTATTTTTAAGGGCTTTCTACAAAATAAACTTTGAAAGTCACAAATAAAGACATTGTCAAAAAATTTGTTGCAAGATAAGCTTTCTGCCTAGGGACTTCATAAGAGAAAACATTGACCTTGCTCTAGCGATTTGTAGATGATGTTTCATTTATAGACAAAATAAATGAAAAATGATGCTTGTCATATCAGTTTATTTTGCAAACTTTAAACACTGCAATTTGAGTGTGACTTTTTAAAAAATTAAGAATAAAACATGATCACAAGAGTTGTGTCTAGTCTCTATCATTCCAAAGTCTAGTCTGGCCAAAAAATATTGTTCTAACGGGAACCCTCATCCACAGAATCCTTTTTTTCTCAGTGTTTTCTTTGCCAGAGAAAACAATCTTTCAAATCAGTCCTCCATTTCACCTCCCCAGTTGACTTTCAAAGACTTCCCTGAAGACAGGATAGGAGAGTAGGCAGAGGCCCAGCCAGAGGGAAAGGAAACTGATTTTGATAATAATGTGTTGTACGGCTTTGTACAAGTTTAATTCTTTATCTGAAAGGGGAAGATGAGGATATCTCTATGCAACAGCCCATTACACTGGTTCTTGATTTTGTTCATTTAACATTTATCCACACACAGCCCGTATAACATTAACTAATTATTTCAAAGTGTTAAGGACAAGAGACCATGCCACATATTTATTATATATTCCCTCCAGTTCTATTATGGAGAAACTATGGCATAGTACTTATACTTCTGTGGAGTATCACAAATTTTGGATTGAATGAGAATTACCTTTCCATATTACTATGTTGAAACACTAAGAAGTCTAAGTTGATAAACAAATGTAATATTTTATTGCTATATTTACTCTCACAATAATATAAGTTGGAGGTTTATTATATCTTACTTCTCTCTCCTTTCTTTTATTTTGTTTAGTCCACAAGTATTAGGGTTTCAATTCTATTACAGTAAACTCTTAGGGGGTGGTCTGAATTATATTGTTGCCTTATTTTTTGTTGAATTCAATAACATTTCAAAGTTGTCTGGAGGCTGGAAATAATTGTTATATGTAATTTTAATTCGATTTTGATAGAAATAATTTTAAATTTTGTTTTAGGATAATAATCCTCAGTTTATTTTTACAATGTTCAAGCATATCTTTTATTAACTTTGATCTTAAGTAAACTAGGTTTTTTTCCCAAGTGAAAGTGTTTTTTTTTTTAATAGACATATCTTCAGCCACAGTTAGTCCGTTATAGGTGAACAATCTTTTGTTCATATTTATAAAATTAAAAAAGCTCTGAAAACTAAAAAAATTTAATGACTAATTTCAAGCCAGAATCAAACCCAAACTTCACTCATTAGGTGGCAAAACTTGACCTGGACTCACACGAAACTATTTATATTTTTATCTATTTTTATAAATTTTATAACAAAATACAAAAATATTAATGTGTTTAATTAGGGTCTGGCCCTAGCCCTAGATGAGTTAAGAAATATATATTAAATGTGTTGCATTGCTCTTTAAATTTTGAAAAAAAATTTAAATTACCAAACATACTTGGAATGTTGTCCTGCATTTGTAGTTTCATTCATGTAAAGATTTTGATTAGGTCAGTAAAAGTCACAGTGTTTATTTTTGTATTTAGTCTTTGTAGGTAAATCTTCATCCTGTTTCCATTTGACTGTTTGTTTGCTTTAAGTCCCTTAGTTGTGAACCTCATGATTCATTCTACCTTTACCATCATCCTCTACTTGCTGCTCTTGTGTGTCCCTTGGACTATAAACTACTCTTGTCACTTCTGTCCACTGTCATTAGCACCCTTCCTTTCTTGTTCTTGTGGGGGGAAAGTCTCTGCAAATCACTGAAGTAAGCCCTTGACTTGTTTTTCTCCTAAATTTTCTCCTCCAAACTCCAAATGTTCTGTCCCTATTTACCTTTTTACATTATTAATTGAAAATAATGAACTTCTGTGACTTTTAAAACATCTTTGGTTTTCACAAAATGAGAAATTACAATGCAATTTAAGAGAAACTTATTACAGTGTACTTTAAACTGAGAGGTTGGTATTACTGAAGAAATGAAGATACTATGGTGTTTGGGTTACCTTTTGCTGCATAACAAACCACTCTAAAACTTAATGGTTAAAAAAAACACAAACAATTCATTATTATTCTAGTTCCTGATTCTATAGGTCAGGATTTTGGACAGGTACAAGATAACTTTCTTCTCTTCCACAATGTCTAGGGACTCATTTTGGATGACTTTGAGACACCAATGGTTGTGGGGTAGACCATCTAGAGATCAGCCCAGAATTCTCATTCATTTATTCATTCATTCATTCCCCACCCTCTCTCAATCTACTTTGGTCCCGCTAAACCCATTGAAGTATTCATCACTTCCATTTGTAGCAGGACTGCTACTATGTGTGCCTGAATTAAGAGGTTTGTATTTTATATAACACTCATGGACTTCTAAGTTAGCATAATCAAGAAGCAACTACAAGAAGCAATAGTTATAGAACCAAATATAGAACAGCAGCTGTTCCTGGATTTGCCTTACAGTAAACCATTGTAATTCTCCTGAGCTTTTTGAGTCTGATGGAGGCACTAAGTTCTGCAAATCCTCAAAAAATGCAACATTACTTTTGTTTTATTATTTCATAGGGAGTAAGATCTCCCATGGCTTTCACTTGGCTTTTTCTACCTTAATAGCCCTCACTCTACATGTTAAGTAGCCAATATGGAGATTCTGCTAGTTGCTGAGGCTATCTATTCAGAAATTGTTGGAATACCCACAGAATGTGTTCATAAACCCTGGCCACACCATGATATAAATTCAAGTCCATATGAATCCATTTATCACCTTTCCCCTCCTATCCCCATAAAGATCCTCTTCATGTGGTGGAACACTATAGCATACTGGGCCCCAGGGATTAGATCAAATCATCTGACCACAAAATTCTCAGTGCACAGTTATGTGTTGCAGGTCCATTGAAGGAAAGCGAACAGCAGTATTTACAGTGATCTATATAATGTTTATAATGGGCATTATTCAATGTTCCACATAAGTCTATTCAGATTTCCCTTACCATTTCCGTGAATGTCTATAATTCTTCTTCTAGAAACTGCCTTTGAGCTAATGGAGCCAATTTGCCTGCAGGTGAAGAGAACTGGAATACTTGGAAGTATACATGTGGACACCTGGGGTAGCTTTTAGCCAATGTCTGTGGATATAAAACTATGAAAGCTCATCTCCCTCGCCCCCTTGGCCTGAGTTGGGACAAACTTTAAGGTTCAATTTATACTCCAGAGATCTCTCACAGGCAGGCTGAGATTGAGAAGCTGTCTGAAATTTCACTCTTGTCTGCCTTTTCCTCTTCTCTGCCCAGCTTCCCCCATTTTCTCCATGGCTTCTCTTGGGAACATTGTTTTAAAAATATGCCACCTGCATAGTCTGTTACTGAAGTCTGTTACTGAAGGAACAATCTCTAAGACAATGTCATCATAGGGTTTGTTGTTAAGAATTCCCAGCTTCCTCTCCACTCAAGAAATTCTGTGCTGTGAATTGACTCAGAGCCATGGCATGAAGGCTCAATCCTGGAATCTGTTTTCCAGGCTAAATTGTTGCCGTTGTTTGTTTATTTATTTATTTGTTTTGCTTGTACAGATCACATGAGACCATAGTGGTTGCACAACTTTTTCAGACCCCCAATCAAATGATTCTAATTATCATTATGTGGATTAAGTGTTGCTAATGAGGCATCTCCCACCATTGTTTTCAGCCTCTAAAAAACAGACAGTGCATACTCTTCAATGATAATTTTGTCTGTATGGTTTTTTTTTATTCCATGTTTTTCTTTTTCTAAATCCATATCCAAAACTTTGCCTCAATATTTAATTATATTGAATTTTTCTGATTTAGAATCTCAGGATCTATTCTTGTGTATATTTCTTCAGGTATTTGCCAATATAACTTGGTAAAATATTGCATTCCTTTTGGTATTTATGCTTTTCTTCTTGGGTGTAAGGTTGCAATGGCTTTTTGGAGTGAGCCAGACTAGTTATGGGTTAAGGCATTGAAGGATATTAGAATAGGTTGTAAGGAAAGTTACACTACTTTGCAAGGTAACTGCCCAAGGTAAGACACTTACATAATTTTCAAGAAAGGCAGAAACAGTTCATCACACACTGAATAAAAAGCTATTTATTCCAGTAAGAGATATTTAGTAACTTGTGATATTCAAAGTACTCTGAGTTTTCTCATTTGTCCCAATTACAATTGGGATTCCAATGTCTTAACTTTCAGTAAGAGACATGGAACCATTTGAATTCATCTGACGTAATTCAGAAACCACAGGATTAGACTGTACATTTAATTTTCAGTTTCATCAGCCCTGCAGAGATGAGAGCTAATTTTAGGATAATCGTTTTATCGCCCTGGCTTTTTGAATGTCTTGAGCTGAGAATTTAAAACTTTAAGCTTGTCATTTTCTTTCTTTCAAAGCTCAGCACATTTAAAAGTAGTCTACTCACCCTAAACTATTACATTCTTTATGTCCATTATACTGAGACTATCATTCACTTCCCCAGTTCCTTGCTTTTAATAGTATCACATCATTTTGGCATCCCTGGTTTCTGATGAAAAATCGACTGTCATTTGAATCATTTTCCCCAAAGGTCATGGATTCTCTGAATGCTTTCAACGTATTTTCTTTGCTTTTACTTGTCAGAAGTTTAATTATGATGTCTTGGTATGAAATTCTTTGGTTTTATCTTAGCTGAGTTTCACTTAGCCTCTTGAATCTATCAGTTTATGTCTCTTACCAAATTTTGGAAATTGAAATTATTTCTTTGAATACTTTTCAAGTCTCACTGTTTCTCTCTTCTCCTTCTGGAAATCTGATGATACAAATAGTAGCTCTTTTGTATTATCTCTAAAACTTCTTTTGAGTCTATCTTATTTTGTTGTTCAGATTATATAAATTCTATTGATCTATCCTCAAGTCCACTGATTCTATCCTCTGTCATACCCATTCTGTTATTGAGCCCATCAAGTGAGTTTTATTTCTGATATTGTATTTTCAGTTTTGTCATCTTCATTTTGGTTATTTTATAACATGTCTTTGTGGAGATTTTCTACCTTCTCTTTTGTTCCAACAAAATTTAAAATGGCTTGTTGATGCATTTTTATAGTGTTTTTTTAAAAATTTCAACAACTGATTCTTCTCAGTAGTGGAATCTGTCGATTATTGGCTCTCATTTATGTTGTGATTCATCTGATATGATGAGTGATTTTCTATTGTATCCTGGCCATTTTGGATTCATGGTATGAGACTATGGTGGCTATTTAATCTTTTAGAAGACTGTTCCTGGTAAAGCGTAGCCCAAGGGCTGAGTGCGTGTGTATGTTCAGTTTCTTGCTGAACTTCACTGACACCATCCAGGCAAAAGTGGAGCACTGACTCATACCATGCATCTGTTACACTAGAATTCTTTACCTAGTGAGAATCTATTTCAGAAATTAAGGTACAATAAAAATAGTCTCAGGTGAAGGAAGACTAAGAGAATTCATATGTAGCCAACAGATTTCTCTAAAAAAATTGCTAAAAGAGATAGGAGAGACATGATTCAGATAGGAGAGACATGATTCTAGAGGCAAATGTTAAACATTTAGAATTAAGGAAAAACAATGAAAATTATGGAGGGTTTATACAGTAGCTGAGGAGATGGGACAATAAGAGAGAGTTGAACCACGTGGAAGCACAGGTCTATGATTCAAAAGATAAGGATGTGGAACTACAGGGAAGGGGAATAGGGTTAGTGCATGGGCCAGCAGGCTTTACAACTAAGAATGAAAGGAATGAAGAGGGACAGGGAGCTACACCGAGATACAGGCCAGCAGATGTTGTAGTCCAGAACACAGGAAGTGCTGGTTGCACTATGTGGAGGTGAAGGGTGAGTCAGTGTTGTTGAGAGAGATTCGTTTTATTGAAAAAATGAATTAATTGAATAAATAAATAAATATATTGAGGATGACAGGAACCAGTTTCTCATGTTGATGAAAATATTAACAAACTCAGAAAAGGAGAAGCCTAGAAACCCCTGCAGTATTATATTATAATTAGAGTTATCAATATGAACTCATTGTTTTATAATGTAGTTATACAAATGAATATAAAAATAGTTATAGAAGTATGACTGTGTGAATGTTTATGTGTATGTGCATATATATACATACATATAATTCCTAGTTCTATCAGCTAACGGGCTAGAAGGAAAGACCCAGCAGTAGCAATAAGCACTACCAGGCAGGGCTCTGATCTTGGTTTCTGGTCACTGCAAAGAAACAGAACTTCTTGAGGAAATGGCTGACTCCAGGGGTACTGATGGAGACAAAGTGAGCCTGGAATCTCATTTTGTGCCAAAAAAGTAAGAATACGCAATGATAAAGATACATCAAAAGGACACGGGAATCATCTGGAGGGGTTCACTGGCCAAACAGGAAAATTTGAGTGTCAGAATAAATAATAAAAAATTTTAACACTTTAAATGAGTTTATGAGCCCATGATCATAAATTTTAAAAACTAATGACTAAGTAGAATATCTTCTCAGGAAAAAAGGAAGATATAAGAGCTTTATTACTTTGTAGAGGAAACCTCCATAAGAAGACAGAAGCTCATAAAAACTTGCCTCCTGAGGGAAAAATTCCAGATCTGAGATAAACTTTTCTGATACCTTACAGTCGAATTTGGCAAAATGTGACAAATACATTCAATTTTTTTACTCTTTTATGTATACTAATTTTTAATTTTTGAACCAAAAATTTCAGCAAGTTAATATCAGGGCTTCCCCAAGATACTTGACTTTGGCTAACCTTCCTGTTTTAACTTATAAACTGTTCTCTTTCTCTATTCCTCATCACAACCAACGTTAGTACTATCAGATAATTAATTAGGTTTTTTTTGCTCTTTCTGAATTCCTTAAGAATTGTCACTGATCTTTCTTTACCTTTACCAAAAAAGGACAAAAGCTGGCCAGCCTCGGACATGGGCCTTTCACTAGGCTTTATTTTAGGTACTAAGTTCTCTTATATTGAAAATATTTCTGTTCATAAGTCCTAGACATATGTCATCAGTCTATGATTATAGCCAAATAATTAGATACAATTTAATAAAAAAACACATAAAGTTATCGACTCATTTCACTTTTCATAAAATAGATTTGTTCTATCAAGAAAGACTGAAATGGTAGATGATCTATTGAAATCTAGATCTCACTTTTGTCTTATCTCATACAGATATGCTCATATAGATTTTTTTTTTATTCTATGATCTGCTACAAAAGAGACACTTCTCTTTTTTTCTACATTTTTAGCTTCCAAGAAATAGCTTTTGAAGCTTAAATTCATCTTTGCCATTGCAATCAATTGTTTTTGGCAACTATTACAAAGAACACACTTAGAAAATTATGGTCAATCTATTTAGCATTTCTTATAGTACCCAGGATTCACACAAAACATATATAAGATTTAAGCATTAATCTCTCAAGTAAGTGTGTGTACAAAGTGGCAAAAATAAAAATTTTAAATTGCTATTTGAATTTATTTTAAATACATTTACTTATTTAAATTCTTTTAAAATAATTTTAAATTCAAATAGTTTGCAAATAGGATAGAGAGGTCCCATGTACCATTCACTGTATTTTTCCCAAAGATTACATCTCATGTAACGATAGCACAATATCAAAATGAGGAATCTGATATTAAAATAATGTGTGTGTATAGTTCTGTGCCATTTTATCACAACTGTAGATTCATGTAGTCATCACTGCAATCAAAGATCTGCCTTCCTTGTCCTACCCTTTTGTAGTTACAAACCTCTCCCTTCACCATCTCTAACACCTGGCAACTACTAATCTCTTCTCAATTACTACAATTTTGTCATTTTGAGAATGTTTTATAAATGGATTCATCCAAGATGTGACCTTTTGATGTTAGTCTTTTTCATTCACCACAGTGTCCCTGAGATCCATCTAATTTGTTGCCTATATCAATAGTTCCTTTTTATTGCTGAGTAGTATTCTATGCTATGAATGTTCAAGACTTGGTTTAGCTATCAAAGGAAATTTATATTGTTTTTAACTTCCAACTATTAAAAATAAACCAGTACATGGACATTAATATACAGGTTTTCATTTCTTTAGTATAAGTGTCCAGGCTTGTGGTTGCTAGGTTGTGTGTTAAATGGATGTCTAGTTTTTAAAGAAATTGCCAAACTACGTTTGGCATGCTGATTTTGTTTCTGATTTCTTTTATAAACTTTCTTTTTTCTGACTAGTTGTTTTATCATTTGTTAAGAGGAGAGCATTGACATCTTCAACTCTAAGTATCTATTTGTCTGTTTCTCCATTTGCTTCTACCCATTTTTTTCCCCCTGCAATAATTTTCAGATTTGATGTTTGGTACATATACATTTAGGATTGCTATGACTTCTTTGTGGATTCTTCCTTTCATTATTGTGTAATGTCTCTGTCCCTGGTAATTTTCTTCACTTTGAAGTCTATTTTATCTTATATTTATATAGGCACTCTTGCTTTCTTTTCATTAATGTTTACATGGTATATATTTTTCATCCTTTTACTTTCAGTCTTTCAATAATGTGAAATTTGAGGTGAGTTTTTTTAGACAGCTCATATTAAATCATGATTTTTAATTCACCCTTCCAATCTGCCCTTTAATTAATATATTTAATCTATCTACATTTAATATAATTGTTTTATTTGTTTTCTGTTTTCCTACCTGTTTTTTTTGTTTCATATTCCTGCCTTCCTGTGTGTTCCTTGAACTTTTTTATAGTCCAATTTTTATTTATCTGTAGTCTGTTCGAGTGTATATCTTTATATTGATTTTTTTAGTGGTTGTATTAGGTTTTATATTCTATATATGCAACTTATTATAGTTTCCTTCCTTTATTATTTCCTTTCTGTTTTAACAACTTTCTTTAGCCATTTTTTTAGGGTAGGTCTACTGAAAACAAATTCTCTGTAGTTTTCTTTCACCTGAAAATGTTTTTATTTCCCCCTATTCCTAAAGGATATTTTCATTGTATACAGAATTCTGTGTTCATAGATCTTTTTCTTCAACGCTTAATCAATATTGGGCCTCTTCTTTCTAGCCTCTGTGATTTATGATGAGAAATCCACTGTCATTTGAATTGTTTTTCTGTTTAGAGATGAAGTGTCTTCTGAATTTGTTATTTTATTTGTTTTCTGTTTTCCTATCTGTTTTTCTTTTTGTTTCATATTCCTGCCTTCCTGTGTGTTTACTTGAACTTTTAAAATAATTCTATTTTATTTTATTCATAATGTATTTGAGTGTATATCTTTAGATTGATTTTTTAATGATCATTTTAGTTTTAGATTATATGTTCATGACTTTCAATAGTATATTGTTATCAACATTTCACTGCATTCAAGATATCTTCTTTATTTTTAGCTTTTTATTTTCGAGTTTGATTATGATATATTTTGGTATGAAATTCCTTGGCTTTATCTTTTACCAAATTTGGGACATATCAATTAATTATTTCTTTGAATACTTTTAAAACTCCATCCTTTTAATCTCCTGTGGGATTCCAGTGGCATAAATGTTAGATAATCATCTCATTCCATCAATAGCTTAGGCTCTGTTTATTTGTTTGTTTGTTTATTTTTTCAGTCTACTTTTTCTCTTGTTTAGATTGGGTAATTTATATTGTTCTATCTTCAAGTTCACTGATTCTTTTCCCTACCTTTTTCATTCTGTTAAGTCTATTCATGAGATTTTTACTGGATATTCAGGGTTTTGTTTTTTTTTTTCACTTATAAAATTTCCATTTGGTTTTTCTTTATTCCTTCTTATTATTTTTTTGCTGAAGTTTTTTGTTTGTTTCAAGAATGTTTGTAATTGTTCACTGAAGCCTTTTTATGTCTCAGTCAAAATCATTGTCAGATAATTCCAACATTATTAATATCTTGGTGGTGGTATCTGTTGATTTTCTTTACTCATACATGTTAGGATTTCCTTGTTCTATTGACAGTGATTTATAATTGTGTTCTGAATCTTTTGGATATTGTGTTATGACACTCAGGATCTTATTTCTATTTTAGCAAGTCTCTTCTAATACTGTAGAAAGGAAAGGGAGCTACCATCTAATTATTACCAGGTGGAGGTGGAAGTCCAATTCCCTAGCCATTCTCCATTGTCACTCCAGCATAGAGGGTCACCTCATTGCTGGGTGGGAGTGGAATTTCAAGCCTCCATGCCTCTGCTCACACCACTCCAGTAGTAGGGAAAGGGATGCCTCATTACCACTTGGAAGGGGTAAAAGTCCAGGGTTATCATGTGTTCTTTACTGATAGGAGGTTGTTGACACCTGGAAGAATTGCAAGTCTAGGTTCTCCACTTGGCCTTCCCTGATATCATCCCACAGGCAGTGTGATGGGGTGTTATGTGTGTTGGAGGGAAGGGTGCCTGGAGTTTTTCCTATGGTGTGAGTCTGCAATAGGGCAGTCACTGTCTCAAAGTTTCCTATCTTACCAGGCTTCCTCTTTCTTGCTCCTTTTGCTAAACAAAACAGACTTTTTTCAGGGCTTTTTTTTGTTGCCATCTATTAGTGTGCTGGATAGTGTGCTTTTCCATCACCAAGTCTGGATATATGGGGCAAAAAGAAAACACAGGGAACATCTATGTTACTCCTTGGATATCAAAGTCCCTAGCTATTTTCTTTCTTCTATTTTTCAGAGTCTCCCTGTTTCTTTAATATAATGTTCAGGGCTTTTAGTTGTACTTAGTAGGAATAAGGAGAAATGTATCTATTGCATGTTATTTAGAGTTGGAAGCCCTCTAAATTCACTTTTAAATTTATATTTTATATATATATATATTTATACCAGTCATTAGTATAATTATATATGTTTATGTGTGTATATATATTAAATTACAAATAAATATACAAACATATTTAGGTAGTATATGCTCTTTTCTCCCCCCACTATTGAGTGGCATAGCCAAGTGCAATTTGCAGTCCACTGGTGTAATCAAAGCAATGTTTATTCATTTGTTGGCCTGGCTCTTCTAATTTGTGTAATTTGGAGCATTCCTTTTTTTCACCTCTTGAATGAAGCAATTGGGTAATATGGTCTCTAAACCCATTTCTAACTCTAAAATTCTACAAATAATACCAGGTAGTATCCATTCTAAAATATTTAAAATACCACATGAAAATCATTTTCTTATTTATATTTTAAGTATTTTTTTAAATCCTGAAAACCATTCATTCCCTCAAGGATAAACTTTTATCCGATTTGTCTTATAATAACTTAAGGTCCATCTCATCCATGTAATTGTATAAAAACAGCAAAATTGATTTGATTTGAAAGTGTATTCATTCTAATTTTCTGTGAATTGTTAAGTTCAAGGTTGCATTACCTTGTTAAGTAACAGTATTTTTCCTTGACATTTTTCAGTAATATGTTCCCCTCCAACATTTTTCTGATGAAACTAAGAAGGTCAAAAAATCAGAAAAAGAGGCTACTTTACTTGGCCTACAGGTCCAAGGAAGTGGGCTTTTTTCTTTTGTGCTCTGTATGTATACATAAAATGTATTCATTCTACCTTAATACATTATGTTACTGTCTTAGTTTTCTAGGGCTGCCATAACAAAATACCACTGACTGGGTAGCTTAAACAATATAAATGCATTTTCTTATATTTCTGGAGGCTTGAAGTCCAAATCAGGGTGCCAGCAGGGTTGGTTTCTTTTAAGGCCTCTCTCCTTGGCTTGTAGATGGCTGTCCTCTTGCTGCCTCTTCTCATGGTTGTCTGTCCAAGTATGCATGTCTCTAGTATCTGTGTATCTTAATCTTCTCTTCTTATTAGGACACCAGCTAGATTGGATTAGGGCCTCATTTTTAACCTAAAGGCTGTATCTCCAAATACAATCACATTCTGAGGTACTAAGGTGGGGGGTTGGGTTTCAATATATGAATTTTAGTGGGTATATAATTCTGGCTACAATAGCCACATTCACTGTTCTGTGATTAAAAAGTAAATTCTATAAAGTTTTGAGATTAGGGGTATTTTATAAAGACCATAGCTGTAGTTTGACTATTATAGTACAGTTGTGTGTGTGTGTGTGTGTGTGTGTGTGTGTGAGAGAGAGAGAGAGAGAGAGAGAGAGAGAGAGAGAGAGAGATTTGTTTAAAAAAATTTGTTCAAAAAAGATAGTCTTCCCCAGTGGGCTGCCAAAATGCTCCACAAATATGCAGTTTAACAGTACCTAAAAATATGGGTCAGTTAGAAATATTACACTGTAGGAATGAATCAAGTGAATTTTATAGGCCAAATAATGTTGCTTATGTTTTAACTGAAACATATACTGTTTCATCAATTGTATCATTATTCAATAACCTATGACTTTGTAAGCTTGAAAACCAGGATTGGTTTGTTAAAATGTAAAGTTTTTTAAAATAACACAATTAGTTTTAAATAGTCAATTTAAAATGTCCTTTATTCCATCTGTTTTGGGCCATGTGGTCATCATTTTTCTTAATACTTCAGCATTAAGAAAATTAGAGTGGCACTTATATTTCTAGCCAATTAACAAAAAGTATGGTTGGAAAGCAGCAAAGCAAATACTTTACAATTTCACTCATCAGTGATATTTCATTAAGTTAATTAATTTCCGTCACAATGTGATACATGTGTATTTGTGTGTGTGTGGGTTTGTGTGTATAGTGTCACTTACTTTCCAAATACAGCATACATCACTGTTTTTATTTTTGACAGAAAAACTGATATTCTACTGTGTCCAATTTGATTTAAATATTTAATTTAAAAACCTACAAAATGTCTTGCTAATTAAAAACTTTTTAAAAAAGATTTTATATTGGCTTGATGTATTCCACTATTAAAAATTTTTTGAAATTTTTTGCATCTTTAAATAATTGTATTTAAAAGATATAATCCTTGTTAGCAGACCTAATCCTTACTATAAATTATTAGTTTTATTCATATTTTTTCCTGCAACTGTTTCTAAATCTTTATTTTATGAACATATTTTTGGCCCAAGTAATAGTGCTATTATTCACATTAAAAGGTATGCTAGCAAAAATAGGAATAAGGTAAATAGTTCCAGCATAGGGAGTCACAAACCATAGTCTAGAATACTCTGTAGCCATCCCAAATGATGTTTCCAAAGAATACTTAATAACATTAGAAAAAAAATGCTTTGGCATAATCAGTTTAAAAACCATATTAAAAACATTTTTAATATGATTTCACACACTCACATAGGAAAAATAAAAGAGAAAAGAAGGTTAATGTTAACTGAGTTAGATTATAGTTGATTTTTATATTTTTATTTATATTTTTATTTTTTAGTTTTTCTAAAATAAAATATATTACTTTTATAATCATAAAAAGAATACATGTTATTCTAAAATAGAAATGCAGCCAAAGTAGTTGATTTTGAGGAACTAGGCCTTTAGATTATGTTACACATTTTGGAGAGGTATTTGTCATTCACTTGTCATTCACTCATTCAGTAAACAATTTTGAATTATTCCCAAGTATCGGCACCTATTCTATGCCAGATATAATAATTGTTTCTGGAGACACTTGAGGAGGTATATGTGGAGATGATTGCAAAATGGTTCCCACAGGTATAGGATACAAGTAAAATCAATAGTATGCTCGATAGGTGTTAGAGTAACAGCTCTAAAAAAGTGCTATAAACATATCTAAATAGAGAAGTTGACTGTGTCAATCTGAGTCAGACTAGATCAGAAGAATAGAATTTCTATAAACTTAATTAAATGAGTCCCACAGGGAAATGTCTGTCTGATTTAAATTTGGTTTCTGTGACTTTAGCTTTTAAACAGGGTGAACATTTTTCCATCTTGGAAAAAAAGTTTGCAAATTTTTAATCTTCAAACTGTAGTTGAACAATTTTATTCAGAAAGCACATCAAATGAGCCTTTGTTATGTTCTGGCACCAAAGGACAGAAAGGCGAGTGAAATAAGTTTTGCCCTTAGGAAGCTAAATCAAAGTTTAAGTCCAAATCAAATGTTTTTCTGTCTTGTGTAATATGGACACCTGTGATCATTTCATCCAAAATTTTTGCTTAAAGTCAGACGATAAAAAATAGAAAATATTGTTTTCCCTTTTTTGTTTTGGCTGAGCGGAAGTTTAGAGCTAAATGTTATAGCAGAAATCATGGATATTAGTTCAGATACTTGTACTACCTAATTATTAAAATAGCTTTATTGTTTTTTGAAAAGGACACAGTTGTTCATAAGTTAAAACTACATAAATGCATTTATAATTTAATTATGAAATATTTAATATTGATATAAAATTAAAGAAAATATGGCAAGGAAATAAAGATTAAAATGAATATTCCTTATTGGTGACTTAAATTTTTTATTTCTCCAAAGCAAGTAAAATTTATTCCAATAACTAATTTTTTTTAAAGTTTAACTTGCTAGGTTAGTTATAGATAAACACATATTGAAATAAAGAGAAGAAAAATGTATTGGGTAGTGATAGGACTGCTGTTGCATGGACAAACTAACAAGCATTTAAATTCCATTATCTACACTTGTCAACTTCGGCATTCAATCAGAGCAAGCAGAGGGCAAAGGTTAAGGTACGCTAGAATGTTCTTTTATCTAAAAGAATAAAGTACATAATTCTTTTTGTGAATACATTCTGAAACAAATCTAAAACTTAATGATTTTTTTCTTTTTTTCTATTTATGAGGTCTTCATTCTTCCTAGTTGGTCTGGATGACTGATTGAACAAAACAAAATATAGTCATAAAAGTATGTATGAGGTCACATAAATATTTAAAAATTATATATTTAAAATTAATATCAAATTAATATTAAATTTAAGAAGTAAATAGTCTACTTAATGCTATATGAGGCAGTTTGAGTGCATATGATCAAATGTGTAAAAATTCAATTTAAAAATAGTAAAGTGTAGGAAAGATTTACTGTGGTTGCAATGATATGATTTTTACAATTCCATATTTGAGGATAAGAATTAATAAAAAATGCTGCATGATAACTAGATAAAATATGGCTTTAATTCAATATAAATGACTTCATTTTAATATGCAGCCTTTCATCCTAGTGCAATATGAATTTTATAGTAATAAGTGAATTTTAGAAATAATGCCATTTAAAACTTTTCTAAGCCAAGAAAAGCAAATTATTTTTTATTAAACTATTAAAACTATTTTTCCTGGTTATGTCATGAGGAAATAAATCGGCCAGATTCTTTCCCTTAAAAAGTTCATTTTCCAAATCAAGCATCAGACACCACACAATAAATTTCATCTCAAAAATATTTTTTTCCAGGAAGAAACCCAATAAATAACTTTGGATTAATTGTACCTCCTTTACTCCTTTTTATTAATTTTTCAAAATATAGTCAGTCTTTTATAAAATGTACTGATAAAAAATGTAAAGTCTCACAAAATGACATATAATAAAGGGAATAAATTAGGTTATGGAATATTATCAATTAATGAGATGTATTCGATATTCATAGTTTAAAAATATTTAGCTATGAAAACAAATAAGATCCAATAAGAAAGGAGAAAAGGTTTGTATCCATGGAACTAATGGGCCTTGAAAACAGGATGAGAATAATTTTATCCTTCTAAAAAAATAAATATGCTTCTGTTAATGGTTTCTGAATTTGAATGTTGGATTTAAAAAAAGACAATTTGCACAATTAGAGTTGGCAATTCTAAGCAACAGCTTTCTTGCTTAGTATATTGCAGTCCAAAGAAAAAGCGTTTCATTCCATTTCCTACAGGGGACCTTAACAAATTTTATGATACCGTGGAGCCAGCAGATGTTAATTCTTATTAGAACAGCAGAGTCAAAGTTGTTACTGTCCAGGAAGGAATGATGTTTAGAGAATCAAGTCTAACAACAACAACAACAACAAGTATAAAATAGAAATGTAAATGTAGGTATTTTGTATGTGTGCGAAAAGTAAAAGCTTCAAGATTTTGGACAAAAAAATTTAAAGTTAATTCTTGCCTTTAAAAACTAGAAAAATAAAAGTTAGGATACTTTTTACAACTTAAAGCTAAACACTGGAAGCTGGATCTATCATGTCTAGCCCATTGTTAAATATAAAAGCAAATAAAACTGTCCTCCAATAGCTGAGACAATTGACTTTTTAGGGAAAAAAAAAAGGTCTAGAAATCAACACATGTACTCAGATAACTCCCAGATAAATTAAAGTTCTTTTAAAAAACCCCAAAATAATAGTAACAGTAATAGTGGAAAATAAAAACCATAGGTGGATATTTTTCTGATCTCAGATTAGGGAATACTTTTTCTAAACAATCTAAACAAAGGCATAAAAAGACATTTATAAAGCAGTTTGAAAGCTATGACCACACTCCCCCTGCAAAAAGAATTAAAAGATTTATGGCAAAAAGCATCTGCCTTTTATAAATAACAAAGAAATAACACTCTTTATATATAACAATTTCTTATTCATTATTAATAAGCAGAAAACAAATATTTAACATAAAACATGTAACAATATAATATTTAAAGAAGATATATTAGTGATCAATAAGCACATTAATATGTTTAACCTTGCAATAATTAAAAATTAAAATGAAAAATTTAATTATTGCATGTAAGTTAAATATTCACAATGGGTGTTTAAAAACTTGGCACTCTCACATATAGCTAGTACATTTTGTTTTTTTGCTTTAGATAACCTTTATTTTTATTTACTCTTGCTCATATAGCTAAGGTCTATTTTTGTTTATTCTCTTTGCTGATCTGTACTCTTCTAGAACTTAAAGTGTAGTCACACTGGTGTCTGAGTCATTCTTCACCTGGATCTGGATCATTTGTGATTCTATACTTGAAATCCTGTCTTCAAGGGCCTGCTGAGATCTCTGACTCTAGGATTATACCTGTGTTTTCTTTGAATGTTAGAAATCTGCTTTCTTAAAGAATAAATCAAATTTTCTTTTGGTGAAAATTAACTTCTCAAGTTCACTTTTTTTCTCTTTTATTTTCCATGAAATTATCAGCAAGATAAGGCAACATTTTGTCACATGCTCAAATTTTAGCAGAGGATTTTGGTTGATGTCTACATGGTTGATCTCCATTTGGACCTTATTTTTCTATTGTGCCAGTTTGGTGGCATTATCCTTATTTAAACTGGTCTTATAGAACACTATTAAGTAAACAAACAACAATATAATATGTATATGTTAATTATCTATCATCCATCCATCATTTTTATTCTCATGCTTACACCTTGCCGTGCTCAATTGTATAAAAAGGAAGACATCCTGGGACCTCACTTTCTCCTTCAAACTTCTGATTTCCACATCGATATGTAATTTCTCTTGATCCCCAGTTTCTTAGGCTCTAAAATGGTTGTACTATGGGATATGTTCCTTTCAGCCATAGAATTGCATTTTTGCTATTTACTTTTCTTTCTCCATCTGGACAAAGCATATAATGCTTCTAGACTGAATCCAATTCTAGTGAGGTTATTCTCAATCCTTTTTCTGATTATTAATTGTGAATTAATAGACACTCCCAACAGTATGCTTCTGTTCTAGCCATTCATGTTCTTCAAAATAGAACTTCTTTTAATTTATCTGAGAATTTTTCTTTACTTTCAACTTTTTATCTAAATTCTTTTACATTTGTTGGATAGCACTCCATTTCCCAAAGTGTGTTCTGTGGAACTCTAGCTCTGTGAAAATTTAAGATGCTGCATGATAAAAACAACAACAACAATAACAACAAAACAACAATAAGAAGAAAACAGTGGAGATACGAGGTAAAAAAAAAGTGTCTAGAATGTAGTGGGTTAAATGAAATACAACTTTAGTAGAGGACTTCTCAGTGCCTATATATGTTATTTAATATCAAATTTATGAAGTTATTTCCCAAATTATTTCAATATCCAATCCTCTTTTGAAGAACATCCTATGAGATTAGAATTCATCTTTGGAAATCATTGTCAGTATCTCTGCACATTTCTGCATACCCAAGTCACTTTTGCAGGGAGTCTTGATTAGGGCATTGAACACTGAACCTTCTTTCTAAGATGATATTCCCAGCCAATGCCAGAAGTTCATTATTCCAGGAATGTTAGGCAGGATAAAAACAAAATGAAATCCCATTCTATGAATATCATTTATATTAGCAGTTCTTTGCTTCCAAATCCTCTTTTCTTTTCCAAAGTTTAAACATCCAAAAGGGATTAAAACCACTGAATTCTCTCAAATCCTTCAAGTTTTCTATGTAAAATCTCAAAGTCACCAGAGATCCATTCCAGGTTTCTTTCAGGTATTATCTGTTGTTCATTCTCTTGTCATTCAGCAAAAGTGGGTAACAGTTGCCAACTGTCAAATCTCAGTTGTTTTTACAGTTGCTTACTGTAAAAACAGCAATAACCAACTACATGGGAATTTTCTGCTTGTTATGGGGAGCTCCAGTGGTTTTGAGATCCCCCCCCCTTCTTGGTTTTCTGTATTCACTCTTTTGCATTCAGTAATTTGTTTCTTAAAAGCAATTCTCCAGGCTTCTTTAGAATTCTCTCCCCTGTCCTTGTTTCCTTCTTAATTACTCCCAACACCCTACAAGAACTTTCCATACTATTGAGAAATCAGAGTATAAGAAGCAGTTATTTACACCATTTATTTTCGTCCTAAGTAGGGCATCTGAGTTCCTGCCTCTTCTCTCTAGAGATCTCATCTAATCTCATTTTGAAACATCTATACACTGATGATTTCTATGCAAATATATTTCTGGCTCTGCTATCTTTCCTGAATTCTGGGCTCTATTAACCTCTAGTCATTATTTCTAGATTGAATGGCTAGTGGCATCTCAAACTTAACATGGTCAAAGCAGAAATCATATTTCTCCCAAAACTTGCTTCCTCCCTAACTTTTTGTCAATAAGCTTTAACTCATTTCTCTTATACACAGTAGTTAGAGTATGATCTTTTAAAAAAATGCTAATTAAATCTTATCAATCCCTGGCTTAAAAATTCTTCAATGCTTCAGTAGTACACCAAGAATAGAATAAAAACTCTTTACCATGGCCTTCAAGACACTTTGTGATCTGGCTTCTACCAGTTCTCTGAGTTCATCTCACCATCTTGTCCCTCTTTTCCTGTGCCTTGAAAATGCCAAGTACATTCCTATGACAGGCTCTTTGCACTAGCTGTCCCCTATGCTTAGAGTAACTCCTCCAGATCTTCAGGCTGGCTCCTCTCCACATCCAGGTTTGGGTTCAAATGTAAACTTGGTAAAACCTCTCTCAGCCCTACATCCTATTCAAAATAGTGCCCCTTTCTTCACCCTCCTTCTCACAAATAATTCTTGTTACTAACGTATTATTTTTATTCGTTGCAATTATTATTATCAGAATTTTTTTTTTTTGCCTTTTTAATGTGATTTGTTATGGTAGGGATATTGTCCATCTTCACAGCTGCACACTGGTGTCAGTATAGTGCCTGGCATAGAGAAATCCTAATACATCATTGTGATATCTACAAAACATGAATGTCTTCAGCTCTCCTGAACCTCTAGCAAAACTAGCTTTTGTAAGTATCTTGTAAACTGACCAGCAAACTTTTTTTTTTTTTTTCCTGGTAGTAGGAAATTGTGGGCATACTGACTTTACTCCAGATTCAAAAGAAAATAAAACACATTTTATGACATTAGAAAAATTTCCTAAAGAATTGCAAAGGGCACTGCATCAAGAATAATTCCACCATTTTTCCAGCTTAGAGGATCCTGGTTAGGAAAATTATATGTTACCATGGATGCAAAGAACCGCTTCATAAATAAGTGAGCAGGTAAAATGCCAACGCACACGGTAGACCTTCTCACACCATCAAATCCGGAGAGAATAAGTCTCAATCTCTTCTAGAGCAGTGGATGACACAATGTTGTTGGGGACATTCAAGGCTCCATTAGACTTTAGGAACAACTCTGTAAGAGAAAACTACGTTTATAATGCCCTGTTCTAGGCCAGAAACAGAGGTCAAGACACAAACAAATAAATAAAATAGAACAAAATAAAATATAACCAAATGAAAAAGAAAAATACAGAATGGTTTTCTTGGGTAGGTGTGTGTTTGTGTTTGTGTTAAGGGGAAGGGCTAGGGAAGTGGTAAAGTGAGCAGCAAGACTGGGCACATAATTTGTCCGGCCTACTGTAAAATGAAAAAATTATTAAAAACTTCTCGGCAGTGACAGACAGCAGACCATTGTGCCCAACGCGGCATTTCTGAGATTTGGGCACTGTGCACCTGCACAGTCATACACCCGTCAAGTCCATCCTGGTGGGAGGAGCAGATTAGAATTCATCTTCGAAGACTGGGCAGCGCCCAAACAAACCAACAACAAGAAACACTATCAAAATTAGAGTGGATGGTGCCCAACCGTGATGGTGGTGCTAGTGACAGTGGTGGCGCTGGGTGGAGCTGGGAGTACCAATCCTACGAAGCAGACTTTATGGTGATAGAAGAGGAAGAAAAACAGTTTCTGAGGCTCCAGAACTAGAAGCTTCAGACACAGAGGATAAGGTACAGGGCGAGAGGCCGTATCAGACTTTCCTCTTGTCTTTATGCAGACAATGCCTTTTCCTTCAAAAGAGGCCGCCTCCTGAATCCAGCCACTTGTGTCTGGTTTCCTTGGGAGCTGCGGTGCAGTAGGTGGGGTTGGGTATCAGGGTGTATCAGAGAGACAAAAAAAAAAAAAAAAAAAAAAAAAAAGTAGAGACAAGTTTAAATATCTTTCCGTGGATTGGCTTCCCACCCTCTTTGGCAACCAACCCCAGGGCTCCCAGAAGGAGCCGGGACGTAAATGGGTTTCCGAGGCCCCTCTGTTTTCATCCTCTCTTGACGCTCCGAAGGTAAGACCCGAGGGGAACAGCGGGGCTCGTCCTTCTTCGGTCCATCCCGGATCACCTCGCTGGGAGAGAGAGGTGCGCGGTCCTCGGGTGTTTGGAAGCAGTGGAGGGGACTCCGGGAACCCGGCAGCGGGTCAGAGGAGGTGCGCCCCGTCCCGTGCGTCCGCAGTCCGGCAGCCGGGCCAGCGGAGCCTGGAGTCCCCGCGGGGAGAGGCGGCCCGCGCCCGCGGGGCAGCCCGGATCCCGGGCTCGGCCCTGCGGCGGCGGCGGCTGCGTGAGTCTCAGGCCCAGAGGGCGGCGACCCCGCGCCCCGCGGCCGCGTCCTGCGCCTCCCGCGCCCGCCGGGTGGTGGCTCCGCAGCGCGCGCCCCGCCCCGCCCCCGGCCCCGCCCCGCCCGGCGCCCGGCCGCGCTGACCCGCCGGCCCGTCCCCGCGAGCGCGCCGCGGCGGAGGCTCCTCGGCGGCGGCGGCGGCGGCGCCCCCCGCGGCGCAGCCCCCTCCCGCCCCGGCCGTCTGCCCTCCGCCCGCCCCTCTCCCGCGCCTCGGCCCCGCGCCCGCCTCCCGCCCGCGGACTTTTCCGGAAAGTTTTCATTTTCCGCCTGGGCTCCCGCGGAAGGGAGCTCCCCGCTCGGCGGCTGCAAAACTTTCGGCCGCGCGGCGAGCGATGAGCGCCCCTCCGGTGCTGCGGCCGCCCAGCCCGCTGCTGCCCGCGGCGGCGGCGGCGGCGGCGGCGGCCGCCACCGCCACCGCGCTGGTCCCGGGGTCGGGGCCCGGCCCCGCGCCGTTCCTGGCGGCCGCCGCCCCGGCCGGGGGCATCTCGTTCCATCTGCAGATCGGCCTGAGCCGCGAGCCGGTGCTGCTGCTGCAGGACTCGTCCGGCGACTACAGCCTGGCGCACGTCCGCGAGATGGCTTGCTCCATCGTCGACCAGAAGGTAAGGCGCCGCGCGGCTCCGAGCCCGGCCCCTTCCCGCCGGGCAGGGGGCGCTGCCCGCCCGGCCGCCCCAACTTTCCGGGCACGGAACTCCTGGACCGGGCACAGGGGCTTCTGGAGGACTCTGGCAGCCGCCGCGGTCGGACGGCCGCGTCCCGGGCACTGCACTCCTTGTAGCCCAGGTCGCCCCTTACCCCATCTTCTGACCTTCCCGACTTCTCTCCTGTGTGCATCCCCCTCGCCCATTTCCAGCCCTCTCAGGACGTTTCCAGGTATCTTGCTCTTTTCTCGCCGCGCCTCTCCCCTACTCTTAAGACTTCCCGGCTCTCACGTCTTTTCCCCCCTGCACCCCGGACCAGCACATTTCTGGCGCCGGAATCCTCCTTCCTGCACCAGTTTTCCCCTGGGGCGCGCTCAGCATGATCTCATCACCACCCCCATCCCCTTCGGGCCCCTCTGCTAGCTCAGATTGATGCTGAGGAGTTCCTGGGATAGTCTAGAGATGAGGAATTTCTCACCTGTCAAATAAGCTTTTAAGAGAGGATGATTGACTTGGCCAGCTGTGAAAACAACTGACCAGACCACAACTACCCACCTCTACGTGAACATGGGAGCAGATTTTTCAACTATGCAATCTGAAAGTTGCAGCCTTCTTGCTTTTCATTCCTGGGGCACTAATAGTGGGGCGTCGAGGTGGGGGCACAGGCTTTTAAAAAGGGTCGGGGTGCTGTCCACGAGCACCCCAAGGCTGGCCGTGCCCTTAGGTTTGAGGCTGTGGGACTTTGGACAGCGGCCATCAAAGGCGGGTTGGAAAAAGGGTCATTATTCTGGGCCAGGCCACCCTGGTAAGAGACCCAGCCCGCCTACAACTGTTATTAGCGTGATTCTGTATTTCAGGTTGTCCTGTAGACATCCAAAGGGAGATTGCATGGAAGGGGATGATAAGAGTGTAAAGAAGAGGGGATCATGGCGCCAGTCGATTGACTTAGTGTAAACAGTCAAAGTTTAGGGGGTGGAATCGGAGGTCTCTAAAAGGTGCTAAATTTCACCCCTGGAGGACTGGTTAGGACTTGCTTTATAAAGATCACTTGAATAATCATGAATGCTTTAAATTATTTGGAACAGAGTTTGCTAAGCCGGGAGTGCTGTGAATTGTGTCACTGGGATATTGGGAAAAGCCCCAGGGAAAAAATTGCTAATCTAGGAAGTTATAAAAGTTCTAGAGGCCAGACTAAGATAACAATGAGAGCTTTGGGATTTGTATTTATTGAATGGAGTGACTCTCATTTTTTTGCATGTAAATGACATGTTTTGTCTAATTCTGGTTCAAGTCATATCGGATGTTGCATCATCATCAGTGTTATGAAGGTCTGTTGCTGGTGAACAAGAGCTCTCTCCTAGGCACTGAAATCCTTTCCTAAATGGAGGTTGTTGTCTGCAGCAATCTCCATTAAAGTTCAAACCGGTTAATTAAAAAATACTGGATAAACATATAAACAATGTATAATGAAATTCTCAAACAGCTAATCCAATTGTATAGAATTTTAACTTAGCCAAATTCTAAAGCCAGTGATAGAGTTATAGGGAATATTCAAATTGGGGCAGATTAATATGGACAGGCTGTTTTTGATCAACTTTAAAACACACACATGTCTCTTGATGGAGTTTAGGATGGGGAGAAACATGTATGGTTCGAGAGGTTTGGGACTGGAATTTTGAATGGTAAATGAATTCCATTTATCTCAGTACCTAACAAGAGGGATGTTATTATATGGAGGGAGCAATATGAAGGCAAAGGGAGAGAGGCTGTAAGCACCCATGGAAGACCGCAGGCCTGAGGATAGTGACTAGGGTATTTAGAGAAAGTACAGTTCTGAAAAGGCCTTGGAATTAAAATGAACTCAAATTACCAGAAACCTCAGTAATCTACATAGAGATATCAAACCAAGGACAGCTGAAAGATGGATTTGCTCTGTGGAGGATGTGTTAGAATGCCAAAAAATGTTATGGCAGAAAGAAAAGTGGAGTTTAGTCTCATGATCTAATTGAGATCTGAGCCAAAGCCTGGGGAAGAGACCTGGAGAAACACCAAAAAGGGAAAATCATCAGCCCTGGTGACTGATTTAAATGAGGGACACATTTCTTTTGTATTTACTCTAGTAGTTCTTCTGTCCCTAAAAGAAGAGTTTGAAAAGTTTCACTGTTTGGGATAGCCCAGGTGAGATCTCACTTGCGCTTCATGATTTTTTTCTAAAGGTTGTGGCACAGGGAGAGGTAGATTTAGAAATGTGGATTTAGAGTTATTTATATACAGGATACTCTAAATAAATGTTTACTGGGTCTGGAAAGGAAAATTTCCATCTATCTATCTCCTGTCATCTATCTTGAGATATATTATCGCTGAGGCAGAAACAAGAGTAAGAGGCCTGACTATCCATCACAGGATAGCAGAGAACTCTTTGCTTTGTGACAGTAGAAATGGCAGAGATGGTCAGTGTGGAGTTAAGGAATAGGGAGGAGATCTTTTGTCCCTTATTTCAAGTTCTCTTGAAGTACTTTCTGAAGGTAGCAAAGTGAGGAAAGATGATGGGAGAGAGAAGGAAGGGAGGGGATGAATGTTTTAGGAGAGAGCTGAGAGTTTGAGGTTGTTTACAATTTGCTATGTAGACAGACTGGAGTCATGTTGATCTTACAGCAGGAAGGTCTCCTCATTTTCTGAGTCTTTCTCTTTTGTTGTTTTATAATGTGTTAAGAGGGTTCATATGATATGTTTGAGAGTCCCCTAAATACTAACAGGGATCAGACTAGCTTAAATCTTTGGACATATTGGCTGACAATTCACTGTATTTCAGCAAAATTTGTGGTATAGTTTCTGTGGGATGAGCAACTGAAGTGTATAGGGCTAATTAAGAGAACTATGTCCTTGTGAAACACATCTTTAAGTTGTTATTACTTAGAATTTAGAGTATAGTTTTTCTTTCTTTAATTATGTAGATTTGAGAAGTGGCAAACATGATTATACTTGAAAAATTTTATTTGTACTTTTAAAATATTCTTTAAGTAAATGTTCACTAAGTATGTACTGAATTATATAACAATTATTTCTTTTATCTTGAGGTTTAGATGAAAAATCTAGTCGTGATTTCTTTTTGTATTAAGAATGTATGAACGTATAAGTTGTAATTAATTCCTTCATTTTTGGGCGCATTAGGCCAAAGTTATGTTTATATTATGTTTGTTTCTTTACTTTGCAAGCATGTAACCTTGAAAGCTGGTTGTTTATAAAGAAATGTATTCTGTTACTCAGTGTACTTGATTATTGTTATTGAAAAAATAACAGTAATTGACCTCACTTTGAAACACTGTTACTTTCTTCTATCAAAGGAACCTTGAATATATAGACTAAGAAGTAATTGTTTTGAAGCAAGAAACAGTATTCCAAAGGAATTATTTTGGTTTCATAGTATACCATCTCTCTCTCTCTCTTGCTCTCTCTCTCTCTCTCACACACACACTACACTTTTTTTTTAAACAAGCAATATTAATTTAGGAATGTGGGATGCAGTTAATACCACTATCTCTCTCTCCATTTGTATTTTGGTGTCTTATTAGAAAGACAACTCATATTTCTTTTTGAATTTACTTAAATGAAGTAATAACATCCATAAGACTCCTGGCATATAGTTTCACTTTGCACAGTCATATGTCTGACCAAAGAAAACTAAAGAGTAAGATTTTGTAGACGACAGCTCACTAAAGGAACAACAAAGTTTAGCATTTTGGTTTGAGAGCAGCTTTGCTCTGCTTGTAGTTGTTACACTTTCTTAATTATAAATTGTTTTCTTAACAGTTGTAGTGTCATTTGAATTTTGTTGTTAATTTTAGCTACTCTACTTCTACATAGATTGAGAAAGCTGGAAGTAATTAGTTGCTTTAGCAGCCCAGCAACATGTGACAACAAAGTCCTCTTAAGCTAATGATGGTTTTTGGATCCTAGGTGTATATTTTTTATTTAAATCTTGTATTTGTCGTTGTATGTCTTTTGATTTCTGATTTAATGATGAAGTTTAGAACTTGTCACTTCATTAAGTGATACTTAAGTAATATAACTTTAATACCATATATTTAAAATTTTAATTTCAAGTTTAGTAGTATAATGAGATTATGTTTTGGTATATATGTAATGCCTATGTTTTATATTTGTATATAAAACATGTACAATAAGCCCATACATATACAATATACATATATCTGTTGTACATTATCTAATATCTAAGTGTCTAAGTGTGTTTTGAAACACATTTTTAAAAGCCTAATTATCCACATATAGGTGCTAGAAGCTGAATGATTGTTTTCTATTTTTGTATTGTAGGTCCTACAAAAAGTGGGAACTCTTATCTCACAATCCAAAAGAGAAACTATGCTTTCTATTTTTCTGTCAACACACAGAACTGACAACCTCTTCTTACATTTGTGTACTGTTTAATTGTTTTCACAAGGAATGAAAGGCATTTAGCTTTACAGTCTTTGGTCTGTGAAGAATTATATGATTGGCTGTTTTGACAAATATATGAATTAATTTGGGCCTTTAGATCCAGGATTGAGATCGATTTGAAAGAATTTTCTGTGAAAGCTATAGTGTGTGCATACATAGAAGTTGAGGTTGATGCTAGGTGTAGGGCTGTAAATTATTAATAAAGTTTGAAGACTTGCCCCATACTTGATGACCGTCTCTCTCTGCACAACCAGACACCTGTCATAACTATTAAGAGAAATTTTAAACTTTTTTTGCTAATTATTTGTTTTTCTTTTTTCCTGAAATGATTATATATAGGCCTTCACCAATTTATGCACAAATGACTTTTAATGATCCTACTAGACAATACAAATAAATTTGTAAGCCTGTGAATGTATGGTTGTGACTTATCTAAGAATACTTTGAAGATACAGGATATTAAGTGTAAAGGATTAAATATATTGCCTGGTAAATAGGTGCATAATAAATAAGATTATGGATATCTTAAGGTTTTACCAACTAGCATACTATTCTGTTAACAAAATGAATGTGTGCTTTATTATCTTATTCTGATCTCAGAATGTAATTAAAATTGTAGCATTAAAAAGTAATATGGCTGTAAGGCCCAGGTGACGTTATTTTTTCTCTGCCCTCTATAACAGGGCTAATCTTAGGAATAGTTACATTTTGAAGCCTCTTCTCAGATCTCAACCTCTCAGAATTCCTAAATTTGATTATTGCTAAGTGAAAAACACATATGCTGTATAAAGTAAAATATATCACTTTTTATTATTTTTGACAAGAAGTTGACTTAATTCCTTTTCAGTTGCAAGTAATTTGAATGATATTTCATTTGATAAAAAAGTGAAGTAAAATAGGTAATGGTGCAATATTTGGTAACAGCAATTCTCAAATCTGGTCCTCAGACAAATAAAAAGTTTTTTTTTTCTTTCAAATCAGCCCTTGATATGAGGAGGACAGCACTCTAATCAAGATAGCAGGGCTGGACTCATATTGGATTAGAAATGGGTAAATGTAGTTCCATAGGAGTTTATCATAACATGTTTGCTTTGTTTTTGTGTGCTGAGGTTAACTAATTTTTTGGACCTCTGATTTCTGATAGTCACCTTAAAAACCAAAGTGATTGGAAGATCTAAGCCCAAATGTGAAAATAGAGGTAAATATAGAGGGTATATTTAAAGATAATACTCATATTTTAGTTTTCCTGGCATTATGATTTTGAAAATGAAGTTTCAGTTTCTTAAATCTTTTCTTAATGTTGGAGTATGTTAGAACAACACACACAACAGAAACATGCACCAATTTTTTGTTTATCGATAGAATTTAAGTACAGAGAAAATGGTTATTTTGCTCACATGTATTCAAAATTTTTTTTCATTTATAAGAATATATGAAATTTCTCCAGGAATTCCTCTGATACCATCAACCAAATATTTTTGTACCATTAACAACCGACAGCATCACTTGAAGTTACTTGGCATCAGAGAAACCCACATTATGCAGTTTTTTACTCTTTCTAGTCTTACATAGAAAATTGGTAATTTAAAAAAAAGTGTTAATTACATGACCACTATGGCCATTATGGAATATCGTATAATTTAGATAGCTATAAAGGTAAGAATTAGTGTAAAAACACCACATATTGAGAAACAGTAATGCCTGTTCAAATTTACAGTTTCCTGTATAGAAGTTTTTTTCCAAAGTTTCAAAAAGGTTTTATTTGGCTAAAGCTAGTTGATATAGCAGCTTAGCAATGTTGGCAAATACCAAGATTAGATTTTTAAATATGCAATTATGCAGGAATTTTGTCCAACTTATTTTGGTTAAAAGGAAAAAAAAACATGTCCTTCATTGGTTTATTGGCTTCTATTCTGACTAAATCACTGATTGATAAGGAATTTGTTGAATTTACTGTTTGTATTTAGGTACAATTTCAAGAATTTCTGAACGCCTCTCTCCCTAATCGTCAAAGGCCACTCCCCACCACATATATCATAAAATTAAGTATGAATGTATAAATGAAAATATGAACAAAAACCATGAATGTGCATAATAATTGGTATTATGGATAATCTAAGGCTCCGCAGACTGTAGTACAGTGTTGTATATTATCTTGTTAATAAAAGAAACGTGCTTTTTATTAGCAAGAAATTTGTATATTTTGATTAAAAAATTTTATATGTATCTTTCATTGGTTCAGATTGTTGGTTTGGCATACACATGAAATGTTATACCTTAAGACAGTTAAGCCTACTTTAATATATAGTTGCCCCTTGAAAAATGAGTGGCTTAGGGATGCCAGCCCCATACACCCTTACCTAAAGCAGGTCGAAAATTTGAGTATAACTTTGACCCCCCGCCCCAAAACTTAACAACAAATAGCCTCCTGTTGACCAGAAGCCTTACCGATAATATAAACAGTTGATTAATACATGTTATAGGAGTTATATACTGTATTCTTATAATAAAGTAAGCTAGAGAAAAGATTACAGTTTAAGAAAATATGAAGAGAAAATACATGTACAGTATTTATTTTTTAAAATAAATATTCATGTATAAGTCGACCTGCTCATTTCAACCCTATGTTGTTCAAGGGTTATTATACTAAGTTTGTCACAGAAATAATAAACAGTTTAGATCCAGTTAAGGGTATTATTAAAGAAGTAAAGATCTGAGTCTGTTTCCTTTTACATGAACAATGGGATAAAAAGAATTGGCGTATAGTCAAAGCCTGACTTGGTAAGATAAGTCATAGACAAAAACATATTTGCACATCAAATAAAACAGCAATTTATTCAAATATAAAATCCATATACCATTGAATCAGGTTGCTTTTTATGTATTTTTTTTGTAAATCATTTAAGTTGATTTTAAAGAATTTTTTTCTTGAAATTTATTGTTAGATTTATGTTGATGTAAGTTTTAGACTTCCTTAAGAAGCAAATATTTTCCATTAGTTGTTAGTAAAGATTAAACCCTTAGGTTAAAGTGTTAGAAGTTTTAAACTGTCATTGTTAGATATACCAAAAAATTAAAACCTTTTCCTAGGTTGTTTAAATCAGTCATGCTAATGGTGTAATAATTATTTGATGATTGTAGAACTATCACTTATTTTGTATAACTAAATGTATAACTAAATGTATGACTAAAGCCAGAGAGAGATCAGGGATTCAGTTCTAGTTCAGGTACTTGAATTACATTCCAGATAACTTAATTGATTGAATTAGGCCATCTATTACTGGTCAAATGTTTGTTCATGACACTGTGTCTCAACCTTTTAATCAATTAAACAAACATTTTTTCCTCTCTCCCCCTTTCTTAGCTGCTTAGATATTGAGAAATGGTGATAACCTTGTGGTCTGATAGTGCCTCCTGGGTGGTACCAGGAGTTCTTACAATACCAAGTGGCTATATCCTTCCTAGAATGCTGGGAGATCACAGCCAGCCTTCAGGGAGGGACATACTTAAGGACCCCGGGGCAGCTGGCATAAGGAATAAGATAAATTTGGAGACACCGAAGGGTGATTTCTTTGCCAAAGAAGATAGATTATTAAGGTGGGACAGGAGAATATTCCTCATTTTATAGAAAGGGGAGGTCTCCTGTCCATTCTGAACAATCCCTAGAGTCTTTGCACTCACTGAGCATCTTTGAAAGGTTTGGTCTATATCTTACTGTGGAAAGCTGCAACTAAGAAGTGCATGACCAACAGAGTTGTAATTATGTAGCAATTGGTTAGGACAGTTAGCCCCTAAGAACAGTGACCCCAGGCAATGGTGTGGGGCAAAGAGTTGTAGATTTCACCATTGTCAAAAGTAGGAAGGCCGTGTGTGTGTGTGTGTGTGTGTGTGTGTGGTGGGGGCGGTCAGGAATGATGGGTACAGGAAAGGTGGCATTTAAGCCTTGGTGATGATTTCGAATTGGTGGTGGTAAATAGACCAGACCCAAGCAGGTTAGAGTTGGCAAGACCTGTGGGATTGTGAGACTCTAGTGGCACCTGAGGGCAGAAACAGACAGTGACGTGAAGCGAAGCTTTGACCTATAGATTGAGTTAGTAGGAATGACCCCATTAGAAAACACATGAATAAATGTGAGAAGAGGTCTAGGAGGTGGCTTTTTCAAAGCAAAGTGGTCCTTTTTGGAAGTTTACAGAATGTCATAGTTGTGACATTCAAAGAGCAGCTCCACTGTCACTTGACTATGAGAGTTTTAGAAAGCATTTGTCTTGGGGGCATCATATTGTCCACAGGATTTTAGGGCCTTATGGTAATAAAAGCCTGCAGAGGAGAGCCTCCCAGGAACAAAACCTTCCTGGTGTTTACTCTGTGTGCCTGTTTGTATCTCAGCTTTTTTTGTCTTCTCTGATTTTCATAGCCCTTTGCAACAGTCATTTCTTCTTCGTTTCAAAGATGAGGAAACTAAGAGTCTGAGAGGTTGAATCATTTACCCCAAACATATAGCTGTGAAGTAAAAAGCAAAGCTTCCCAATATTTTGATTACTTCACTATAGCCAATCCTAAAACCTGGGAGGACTGGAATAGCCATAGATCTGTACAGAGAATTAGGAATTATCAGATTGTAGGAATTCCCTGATATGTTGGCTGGAATTTACCTAAAAACACTTAAACTTAACAGTGTGATCTTATTTCTATGTTAGTTTAAATTGTTTCTTAGTCTGGAAGGCTTCTCTCGTCTGGAATTCACATCCCAGTGAATGGTCAGCTAGAATTCTGATCACTTTCGTGGCCACCACTATGTAGCTTCTCTTAACGGGGGGCAAGATACCATCCACCCTAGGTATTGCTAATTCACATAAAGAAGGTCAGAAATGGATTTTCTTTGGGGATAGTAGTGCCGTTAGAGATATATGATTATCTAAATTATTTTAGAGACATGTCTCACCCTTGAGGAATCATACGAACTATAATGTGTCTATTTGTTAATGTATTTTTTTAAAAATATCTGTTTATGTGGCAGAATTTGGTTTAAAATTTGCTTTCATTGTATTCTGGTAAGAAGATATGGAAATAGCTAGTCCTTATCCATCTTTAAGTTTCCAGACACCGCTGTTAATTATCCAAAAGAATTAAATTGTGATTAAATCGGCCTCGCTTGGTTCACAGTACTTACTTCCAATGAGATGTGGACATAGGGGTTTTGGAAGAAGTGATTATGGTAAGTCCATGTGTTGATCATGTGTCTCAAGTCTGGCGTATGTAAAGAATCTTAGCTATCAGTGTAAATCAGTGAATCATTGCTTCTTGAGTAGTACATTGATTCTGAGAAAATAACTAAAGGTCCTTAAGTAAAGTGCCTTTCAGTGGTGACATCATTTGAGAAGTATTCAGATTGCCCATATGCTAAGGATCATGCTTTGTAAATCTGTTTTTTCTTTTTATGTATTTGATGTATTTGTTGTTTGCTTATTTTTGGTCAATTATCAATGAATCTACCCTAAGGGAAACTTACTCCCACTTGCGCATAATCAATCACAGGCCATGTGGAAGTTTTTCCCCACTTCAGCAGTGCTAGCCAATCTGAATTATTTGTTGCCTTGCATTTGTTTGCAGTAACTGTGTAGAGGGCAAAGGCCAGCCAACACTTTCATCGTAGACTAATTGTACTATCTTTAGGCTTTAAAAAAATATAGTTGTTTATATCGATAGATATGATTTGATCTAAAGTGCGTCTACAATTCAATTCAATTCTAAGATTTCCTGCCCTAAATGACTATTGAAAAGCATATAGTAGTTATTCATTCCTAATAGATGAGAAAGCTACCTGAAATATTGCTTCTCTTTGATATATTTGGAACTTCTGCAACTTAAACACAATGGGCAAATTACATAGCGAATTCTCTTTGACGCTACTCACTGGTAGTTTCCTGGTTAACAAAAAAGCATCAGACGTATTCAGCTGCACTAGAAGTCTGAATTTACCAGATTTCTACTAGTCAAATACTGTGCCATGTAAGCCTTATCTTGAGAAAACCCATCATTAACTCGTTGGACACAGGGCATCACTTTTTATTCGATGAGCAGTAAGCTATTCATACATAGCTCTCTACCAATGGACCAGTGCTGAGAAGTAATTCATTAGCTTCTGAGTAGCTCCTAGACAGGAAAGCTCTATGCCCTTCCCTGTGACAGGTGGTTAATTTTATCTACTAATGTGGCATGAGCTGTTGTCACCTGGGATGTATACCCTTAGAATATTTAAACAAATCTGATAGTTTGAATAGATTTCTAAAAATAAAAGACTAGATTTTATATGATTTTTGCTTTTATTCTATATTTTAGGAAAAATAGGGAGCAAAAGTGAACATATAGTGAGGATGGACTAATAGAATGGAGATGAGCTAATAATACACTAAATAGAATGGCCATATACCCACTTGACTAAGAAGAGTCCCAGTTTATGCCTGTTGTCCTGGAATTCTTTTAATTGTATGTTCAATCATAAAAATTATGAAGTTTTATGTTAAAAACCAACAAACAAAACCAAAGGAAAACTTTATTTATGGCATTTTATTACCTTTTGGCCAAAAATCCTTGTACATTCCAAGATAAAAGCAAAACTTAAATTTAGCATCTATTTCATACAAAGTCATAAGATTATATTAACTATTTAACTTTAGATTACTTTTCTAAATGGATTATTAAGCTAAACACAGAAACAAATAAAAACCTTACTTTGGTTAAAATGTGTTATCTTCTTTGACCAAAAATTTATCTGTAACTTAAAGATGAAAAGACAACCAACGTTAGAAATGATTTCTTAAACAAATTGTTTAGATCTCACTTTGGTGAAGTAATTCTAGTTCTACTTTTTCCAACCATTGTAAATCAGGATACTCCAATCGATAACATACATTTTTTTTTGGTATCAAAAAGCAAATAACTTTAATAGTTCATACTACCTTTATTATTTCAAGTAGGTAAACATAAAGGATTTCTTTGAAGCTTCAGCATCCTTGGCAACCATCACAAAAACAAAATACAGAAGAATGACATTATCGTAGTTTCAGGTTGTACGTTATTGTATTCCCTGCTCTGCAGAAAATATAACATGGTTAGTAAAAAAAAGAGAAGTTACACATAAATGCCCCTGAACACTTGTTTTATATTTTAAAAACTAGTGGCAAATAAGGGAGATAAAGTTTTGGAAATCTTATTGTCCCACAATAACAAACAGTATATAGGCTATAGCTCGTATTTTCTTTAAGATGTTCACAGGCATGTCCCGGATGAAACAAATATATGGATTTATACCTATTACTCTACAGTTGGTTTCTGTTGATGAATATACTGTTGAAGTAATATTAATTATAGGTTCAGAAATTATAAAGTTGAATGTTTTGGCTCCTAAAAAATAATGTAAGTTAGTGGGTCTTAAACCATTTGAAAAGGAACTGCCCCCACATGGGACATCATAATTTTTATATTTTAATTAAGTAATTGTTTTTCTTATATTTTGAAAATTACAAGATTACCACCTGTGATAGGCTGAATGATAACCCTCAAAGATGTCGGCATCCTAATCCCGGAACCTGTGAATGTTACTTTATTTGGCGAAAAGGACTTTGTAGATGTGATTAAATTAAGGATTTTGAGGTGGAAAGATTATTCTGGATTATATGTTAGGGCCCAATTCAATCACATATATCCTTAAAAGTGGAGAACTTTCAGGTTAGGTCAGGCAGGCAGGGCTGCAGAGCGGGAAAGAGTCCAAGTACTAGAAAGACTTGATTCCTTGTTGCTGACTTTGAAGATGAAGGAAATGGGCAAAGAGCCAAAGAATGCTGGGGTCCTCAGAAGAGGGAAATCACAGGAATTAGAGCTTTGTAGTAGTGAAGGATATGATAACAGAAACGAGGTTGCAGTGATATGAGGAAGGGGTCCTGAACTAATCAATACAGTTAAAGCAGGAAGCTGAAAAAGGCAAGAAAAATGATTCTCCCCTAGTTGAGAGAAGGAACCACCCTTTGACTTAAGCCGGGTGAAACTGGTTTCAGACTTCTGATCTCCAGAACTGTAAGAGAATAAATTTGTTATTTTTAAAGCTACTAAGTTTGTGGTAGTTGGTTACAGCAGTAATAAAAAATCTTACATACCACGTTCACTGCAGAAAAGGTGAGAAATTCAGATAAGCCCCAAAATAGATCATCACCCTCAGACTTAAACACAGTTAACATTTTGGTGAATATCTTATCAGATTTTATTCTATGAATGAATATGCTCATCATAACTTGCATATGTTTTTATTTTCTCTTTTTATTTGATATTCTTTCTGTGTCAGTTTTTAAATATAAAATGTTCAGTGCCCTCGGGATAATTTTTGTGTGATGGAAAGGCTTTTCAGATATTTACTTTGGTTTTAGAATTTAATTTTCAAGTTATTAAAGTTACAAATTCAGATATTAGTTTTAATCTTTTGAGCACAACTTAGAAATATTTTTATTTTTTAAGTCTAGCAGATTTAACAATCCCATTTGAGAACCGTCGATGAATTAGTATCCTTTACAAACCTAATTAATTGGATACTTTCAAACATTTTAAATTGCATTTCTAAATTTAATATCTTTGATTTCCTTTAAATACTGCAGTCACTTGCTCAATAAACCTTTATACGTTCTTATGTAATTCTTACACATCTAATAAACAAAACATAAATATGTAAACATAGTAAGGTTTGAGTTCTTAAATGTTCTGATGCCATACACATAAACCAAAATGAATTGCTTAATTATATGTGTGTAATATACACAAAAGTATGAGTATTATGCTTTTGATTCTCTTAAACTTTTGAATTTTTAATTAAATATATACCAGTGTTAGCAAGATGTTTTTCCACCCGTGAAATAATTATGTGATTCCACACAATTTGTAGAGTTCCCTTCCCATGTAAATTTTGCAGTTGTCTTCTTGGCTTGGTTGTTTGCATAAAAGCTCAGTGCCTTTGGTTGAGATGAAACTGGATTCTTTTGGGAGTGCAGATCAATTTCGTAGACCCTATTTGTGTGAGTGATTAAATTGCTTCAAGGAAGGGGATAATTATGTATCTTGCATCCCTGGATTTATTTTATATATTATTTCCATGTGCAAAAAAGTCTCAAATTACTACCCAGATTATTTGATTGGATTTTGAATTTTTTAGCTGATAAGATAGGTGAATCCCTTTTCTAACTACATTGAAGACCTTTGAACCTAATGGAACACTATATTTTCAAATTCGTTTTTTTTCTCTTAAGAATACATAATTCTTAAAGATATTAAGGATGTGATTGAATGTTGGCAGTCTCTCAAGGCTTTGCCTACTGTCTAGTCACAGCTCACAAGATCATTTTTCTATCTTAATATCTTCCCCTGTAAATAAATAA
This sequence comes from Macroglossus sobrinus, assembly GCA_004027375.1. Classification (NCBI taxonomy): domain Eukaryota; kingdom Metazoa; phylum Chordata; class Mammalia; order Chiroptera; family Pteropodidae; genus Macroglossus; species Macroglossus sobrinus. The sequence continues at coordinate 219,341 of PVKZ01002346.1, forward strand.
AAAAAAAAAACCAGTCAGTCAAGGCACCATGTTTTAATATCTGAATAATATTGGTATATGGATTTATTACATTATGATTCCTTTGTCTCTTACTCTTGGATATTTAGAATTCTTTTATTTTTTTAAACATCTTTATGCATTTGCCTTGGCACAAATTTTCCCACTTACTATAAAATATATTTGAACTTGTATGTTAATATTCCTAACATTTTCTTTTAGTATTTTGATATTGTCTGTTGACGTTTCTAAGATTAATATTTAGATTATAGTTTTTATTTCAGAATTATAGTGATTCTTTGCTTTTCTCAATTTAAAAAGTACAAATGCATTGGGTTTGTGGTTTTTCTGTTTTATTTAAAGAGAATAATGAAGTGAAGCAAGTAGCAAGATGTTGAATAAACCCTTATATTTACCAGCCAACACTAAATTTGTTATTGGATAGACAGCATATGAAATACATCTAGCATATTCACAGTGAACCAATAATAAACTTTAAAAAGTTATTACACTTTACATTTTCCTGCTTTTCTTTCATAAAAACTGGCCTTATATTTCTCTGTATATCCAAGTTCACTCTGATCTTTTAAAAAGCAGTTTGAAAAACAACACGCTTCTATAAATATTTAAGAAAATTCTGTAGAATAATTTCTTAGAAGTAAGATTTCACCCACTTTGTTCTTATTCAGGTTTTTTTTTTTTTTTTTACAAACTTGAAGATAAAAAACCGAGGTTTTTAAAGACATACACAATCTTTGACATGTTCGTTTCCTCCCTATGTCTGTCTGCAAAAGATGCAGTTGCATTGCTGATTAGAGCTGTCTTTCTTAATTTAAAATAAATTTTGATTGAGAAAACTTTGACTTACACACAAAGGTTCTGGGACTAAGTAAGATTTAGTAAATCACATAATAGTATATAAACACCAAATGAGCTGCAATCTTTGCCTGTTTTTTCACTGCTTTTTTCCTCAGGTATCTAGAATAATACCATGCACTGATTTGAATGAATAATTTGTCCTATTTTTGTTGGTTAAGTTCCTAGATGCAGAACTGTATGCAAATTAAATCTTATATCTGGGAAGTACTCATTTCTACCCTTGATCCATAATTATTCAAATAATTTTTAAACAAGAGAATTAAGAGTGTTTTGGGAGATAAGATATACTTAGGGAGAATGTTGGGTTGTTATTTGAGGAGACAAACACAAAACCCTGAGATTGGAGTTTCTTTTGAGGAATTAACATTCCTCTCACCTAAGTGGGCCAAGGATTTCAAGCCAGTGGAAGCCTTCTTTCCTGAAAACATTTTATGATAGGGCCTGAATAAATATTTGTTGAATTGAATCTTTGGAACAGAAGAAGTTTTTGTGGTTGTTAGCGGATACCTAGTTGAAATATCATGAATGTTTTACTTGTCAAATCTGCCCAATTTACCTGTAGATTTAAAGAACATGATTATGGAAATAATAAAAAGCCTGACATATAAAATATAGCAGTAGGAGAGATGGTGATGGAGAAGAAAGTATAATATCTTTGGGGGAAAAAATCAGAAAAATAATACAAACTCAATCAATGTTGACTAGAAATCCCTTTGCTGTTTTCTTGATTCTCGCTTGTGAAGTGAATTTGAGAAACTCAGATGGGCTGACGTTCAGCAGAGGCCTCTGTACATTCAGCAGAATGTCCTCTAGGAAAGAACTTTTTACGTAGTTAATAGTCACTAGTTTAGCTGCTTTAATGTGAGTCAGTAGGATTACAGTTTAAAAACTTTGACCTTTTCTTTGTTTCCTGTCCATTCTTAACCTGTTACTTTAATTTTTTACTTTTTTACATGCAAATTACTGTTTTATATTTCTTAAGTCAGATTTCAACATTTTAAATAATTTAACGTTAGCTTAGTTTTGAAAACCATTTTTAGTCATACTTTCATTATTGTATACCAGATGACAGGTGTTAAATATCTGTCGATCGATCGATCCATTGATCCATCCATCCATCCATCTATCCATCTATCCATCCATCCATCCATCCATCCATCCATCCATCCATCCATCCATCTATATGTGTGTGTGTTTGTGTTTCTTATTATCTGTAATTTTTAAGTCTTAATTCTTTTTATTTTCTCCACTTTATAATTTTAGCTCTTGACAACCCAGATTCACACCTCATATGTTTTAAAATTTCTGCCCTGCTGTTTTTTCTTTTTTTTATTTATAATTTACTTTCTCACGCAGTTTTAAGCCTTCTCATATATCTCATAGAAACTTATTAGTTGATTTCTTCCAATCGTAAGCCTTGCTGGGTGAATATCATATTTGATTTTCTAGAACCCTGTTGCTTTTTAACATAATGCCCAGTTCTTAAATGAAGAATCTGTGATCTCCCAAATACATAACCACTTTATTTTGGACAAACAGTTACCTCTGTAAGCCAGAAGTATGTATAACCTTCAAGTTATTATTCTTGGGGAGAGCTATTCCCAGCCCTTCATGCTAAGCCAGGGGAGAAATAACCCATATCATTCAGTCATGAAGTCAGAGTAGTGATTTTGTAGTCATGTTTGAAAACATCTTGCTTCTAGGCTACTTATTACAAGGATGGTCTCCATCTTTCTGGACAAGATTTTGCAAAGGACTAAAGCTGGTGAGACCAGGAGTTATCTGAACTAGGATTTCCACAAGGGAATCTGTTTCTTCACTGGCAAATAGTTGTTTAAAAGTCATCAAATGTATATTTATCCAGACATTTTAAGAGTAGGAATCTTGATATATAAAAAACGTTCCTTTTGTTTATTATATATTGACTCCCCAATTTCTTGGGTGCAGAGATATCAAAGAATAGAGTCCCTGAAGAGAAACTAGGTCAAATTTTAGGAAATTAGGCCAAGTTCAACACTCTTGCTGGTGTGGTATGACCTCCCTGCCTTTCTCTTCCAAGAATTTTTTTTTTCTCTCTGACTTCTTTGAAGCTGTGCGATTTCATCTTGAGGGGTCTATCTCATACAATAAGTGTGGTGTGCACCTGAAAATCAGTTTAGGAAGTGGCATCACTATTTGTCAGACCCAAAGTACAATTACACTGTCTTCAGAAAAAGTAACCATATGTTTTCCACGAATTATTGATTTATTGGCCTTTTGACCAAATTGATTTCCAACTAAATGTCTGAGTCTGGGTATGGAGCAGTCAGGGTTTAGATACCGTTCTTGTATCACCTCTTTTAACCAGGAATAATAGCAAATTTCTTTTAGTTTTTATTAATCTCACCTTGACTTTTGAATCCATGAATAAGAATCAATTGTGAGCTCATGTATTTGAACTCAGCATAGAGCCTTGGTCATTTAAGCTCTATCGGAAGGGACCATAGGCATAATCATCAGTAGGAATCAACTTCTAATAGGTTAAAATAAAAATAGTTCGGATTCTGATGATGATTATTGTCCTTAATGTAGCTAATATTTATTAGCCATTACTATGCCACTCTTTTAAAGGACCTACCTAGACTAATTTATCCAAAGGGTAGATAACTACTGTTACTCTCATTTTACAAGTGAGGAAATTGGGGCACAGAATTGTACAAGATTACACAGGCAATGATAGAGTTGGGATTTAAATTTAACCATATAGGCTCCAAAAGTTATGTTCTTAACCACAGACTTTATGTATGTGTGTGTGCGTGTGTGTGTGTTATATATGTGTATACACACACATATACACACACACACACACACAGTTGTTGCTATATATATATATATATATATATATATATGTGTGTGTGTGTGTGTGTGTGTGTGTGTGTAACATTTCCAGGTGGATTAATAAATCTGAAAAACAATCTCCTCTCTTCTCTTTAGATTGTTTTGTAGTCATATGGTAATACGTTTGAATGCACTGGATCCCTGTTATAGAGAACACGAAGAAAATATTTTATAAGTGGATAAGTTTTATTATTTGAAATTACAAGGAGCCTAGACTGGAGACTGACCCTGTTAATTAATTGTTGCCATAAAGAAAGATACCTATAACCTTTTCAAAATCCAAATTTATTATGTTGGCAAACATTTCCAAGCTTAAAATTCATTTAAAAGCAGTATTTATTATATGTGTGTGTATTTGTATATGTAAAAATATATATGTAAAATATATAAAAACATATAATTTATAAGAGCATTTATAATTATGTTTAAAATGTATGTGTAATTTAAATTTCCTGTATCCATCTCATAAATAGTTTATCTTAAAGAGTACATTAAGACTAGTACTGTACAATGTTAGGCTTTCTTTGGATACTTTTTTAGCTTTTTATTTTCACTTTTTAATTTTGAACTCCATATATTCATCACCCATCTTCATTAATTATCAAAATATAGCCAGTCTTGTTTCATTAATAATCAGTTTCTTGTTCCCCAGTCATTATGCCTTCATCCTCTCCTCCCCAGATTATTTTGTAGCTAAATATTAAGACTGATTTTTAAGCCAAGAGTCTTCAGAATGAGTTTTGGAGAGAATCCTCTTGTTGCGGTAGTACTCTCTCTGAGGGAGTGGGAGATGCCTTGCATTTAGGTGCTAGTCTCTGTTAAGCTCCTTACATTTTAGTTTTATTGTTTGTTAGGATATGTGGTTCTCTGTTCAACTGGCAAAAAGTGAAACTATACTCCAGGCATCATACTGATGCTTGCCACTTATCAGTATCTCATGTAAGAGATGGCCTTCCAGAGGAATTGCTTGAAAGACATACAATGTAGTCATTCTCCCCTAAATTACTTGAAGGACATATAGTATGTTCAGTCACCCAGATTTTTAAAGTACTTTCCTGAATCAAGTTATTTTAAAGAGTTGTGTGCCAAAAGGTATTGCGTTAGTAAAATGTAGAATTACTTGTGGTGGTGCCATTACCCCATACCTAGGTTGGTTAGACTGTACGATCCTATGAAACTCGGGTCTAAGGTAAAGCACAGTATATTGCTTATTGTAACGTAGTCTTCTTCATGTGTAATACGGGGGAAAATTTCCTGTTAAATTTTAATTCTAAGAATAGTTGTTCCTCTTCTGAGCTATTCCTATGCTTTTAATTACAATGGCAGTGTGAAGTGTGAAGTTACCATTTCCCTCATCTTATGTTGACAGCCCTAAAAGAACCAAATTTGGGGCCCCAAAATCAGGTGTATAGGACATTATGGCATGGCTTTTAAAATTTGTTCCTACTTCTTCTTTGTTCTAAACCCTTGTTTTTATTTTTCTCTTTTCAGTAGAGACAAAATATAAACAAATTAGCAAAATCCTAATAGTGGTTATCTCTGGTTTGGGGTGAGACAGATGATTTTATTATTTTCTTTTTACTTTTCTAAATTTCTTACGATATGTGTTGTTATAAAAGTAATTAGAAAGAGATGTGAGCACCCTTAAAAATTAAATCTAAATAATGAACCACTAATGTAAAAATTGTAGTTGTAAAGCCAGGGTCATGTTAAAATTAAAGAGATCTATGGGTACAGGTTATATTTTGTCATTTTGAACCAGAACTTATTTGAAATGACCAAATAAACCTGTAGGGAACAGGGCTGTATGTTGAGTACAGAATCTCATTTCATCCTTGGGGGCATCCATGTGGGAGAGAAATTTTCAATCCCTCCTCCATGGGCCAGTAAAAAAACTCTAAAATATAACATTCCTCCCTTGAAAATTCCTTTTAAGAGAAGTGACAACTTCAGATAAGCAACTATTAATTTGATGCTTTGACCTTACTGTATTGACCTCACTTTTAGAAGGCATTATACTCTTTTGATGATCCATATTATTGATAAAGATAACTCTATCCATTTCATCTAGTAAATATAATATATTTTAAATGCATTTCTCACCATGAAAATAATAATAATCACAATTTCATTGCATCTTGCTCCAAGTTGTGCTTAGCGTCCCATGGCAAGAGTGACATCATTACAGTGTGGAAAAAGAATAGTGGCTTATGAGTTAAAGACCCAGGTTATAGTCATATACACATGTACATCCAGTACTTATTATACGCTAAGCTCTGTTGTAAGGACTGGAGAGGCAAACTCAAACAGCTGTGGGATTTTCACAGTCTCCCAACTTCCCCATCCTATGTTTCTATATCTCAACAATGTCTCATGTAACAGGCATAGCAATACCTGTTGTTCCAGAGGTGGTGGTTGCAAAGATCGAAAGAAAATTGGCTTGAATGAGTAATTTTGAAAGGCGCCCAACATTGTAATTAGAAGGTAATATTATTGAGTGATTAAATAGTTTGACATTTTCATGTTACTTTGGATCAGATGCAAATGTGAATTGATTAAATGACAAATTTGGAGTTGAAAACTCACGGACATTTTATGCTTTCCCTTTTAAACTGCTTTATAAAAGTAGGATTATTATAAAGATTTTTCTTTTTCCCTCTGTAAAGCCAAGGGTTTTTCTTTTCCCCTCTGTGAAGCCTAACTCTTGCTAGGAACTCTCTCACGGAATGATTAAAAGGAGGAAGCTAAGTTGAATCTTGTTTCTGCTACTTGCTTTCTGAGTAACCTTGGGCAATTTACTTATGATAATTGCCTTTTCTGCAAAATGTGGATAATGTCTGAGCACCATAATAATGGTTTTATAAGTTTAATTATATGGGTTAATATCTATAGAACACACAATGCTTTGCACATACTAAGCAGTCAATCCATGCTAACTATGATGACAGACACACTCATAGAATTATTAAGATCATAATTTCAGGCCTGTATGGGCAAAATCCTAAATGGTTGTTTCTTATTTTGCATGAACAATCTCTCTATGTTTAAGGGAGTGTTGTATAAAAGAAATTGATTCTACAATTTTCTGACAAGTTTTGAAAACTAGAAAATTGATTTACATAATAGTAACTTTCATGAAGAAATGTTTAAATTTTATTTACAAATGTATCTAAATTCAGCGTTAAGGAAATACTGTTTTATCTGATATGTAAACTACATTGTATTGGTGTATGCATATTGATTCTTAGTGGTGGATTGAATTTAAAATAGCATGCCTAGTTTGATATAAATGTTTTTATATTTGCATCATATTAGAATTTTCACTTTGAGCATTTCATGAATATTAATCAATTAAACTTCAGAACACTCCAGTGATCAAAATATTGTAAAACGACCTTCTGGGTGGGTATTAAATTTGCCAGCCCCCAAAAATATTCTGTCTTCTTTCCTCTAAAATAACATCCAGATGAGGATCCTTAATATTGACTTGTTCTTTAAAATGCATCTTACTTTTTTCTTTTTTTTTTTTAAGAAACATTGAAAAATATCTGTACTAAATAGAAAAGGAAAGCTCAGGAAGTTTTTATCTGTTGTCACTACCGACGTAATCACTTGGACTGGATTGGAGCCTATTTAGTCAAATTCTCAGCAGTTCAATTAAAAACAAACCCAACATGAGTAGCGATAAAAGTGACTTCTATTTTGGTTAGAATTATCTAGTTATGTTGGAAGAGATAACACTGATGAAGTAATGATGTACTTTGTCCTACGTTAAGAAATGTAATAGCCAAATGAAATGATGCAATGTGATATATTTTACATCTTATCTATCAAAAGCACCAGTATGAATAATGTGGGATTCATTTATTCAGTGAACATTTTGTAATGTATCTTTATCACCCTAGGCACATACAGACCTGTTGATGTAAAAGGACCATGCCCCTCCCTGAGGACTCACAGAACTCCAAGGCTTCCTTAGCTACATTAGCTAAAATGGAGTGAATTGTTTTGAATCCTTTTAAAAGAGAAGTAGTCTCTTTTGCTATTTTAGACTTAGATTATTATATTTAATGACCTGTATCAACATTATAGAGTCCCTGACGACTTCTCTTAGTGTGCAAAAATACATATAAATGTAGAACTGCAAAATCCAGAATTGAAAGGTTAAATATACTACTAATTTTGGAAATACAACAAATAACAAAAAATTTAACTTTTGAATTTGTGAAATTAAGACACAATTAGCTGTTTTCATATAAATTTATTTTTATTTGTTTTTCACTTGTTTTAAATTTAGAGGGCTAACAATGTATGACATATTGTATTTTCCTTATATTTACTAGAAACATAGGTGGCTCTATATTTGTATATAAGATTATTTTTGAGAAAAAACCTCAGTACATAAGAAAATGCTAAGTACTATTTCTTGAACTTTAGTATTCAGAATTTTTCTTTTACCAAAAATCATTGAGTACTACTAAAGACAAGAACTATTAAAAAATTTTTAAATTTTCCCCCAATTTTAAAGTATTATATTCACCTTAAGTTATACAGCATATATGACCAGTATATGTTCTTTTACATTTTTTACATTTTAACATCTAAACTCATCTCCTCAAGAAAGGCAAGCATTATTAGTTTTCTGTTTTTCCATGAAATGCCCTCCAAATCATACTTCGTATATAGATAATATTTGACTATTGCAAAGGTCTTTTTTTTTTTCTTTCTGAAAACTATGGATTACAGTCTCTTCAGCAATAACCCAGCTTTTCTTGAATGGTTGAAGAGACTTTGGTGGGTCCTGTTTGGCTTGGTAGCTTACTATAGCTATTGTGTAGTGAACAGTCAGTTAAGCTGTCAAAATACTATGAGATTATATGTAAGCAGTCAGTTTCTGCCAAAAGTCAGTCTTTCAGATATGCATCTTTAGGACAAAGCAGAATAACTACTTTACCTATTTTCTTTCCTTTTTTTCATCTTCATGAAAATGCTGTGGGGTTGGAAGTGTTCTTATTTTAAAGATTAGGAAACTGTGACACAAAGAATTTAATAACAAGGCTGCAGTTAGTAAATGGCAAAGGTCTGTTTGCTCCAAAACACTTGCTTTCCCACTGGATCATGATTCCACACCAGAGATCATTGCACTACAATACGCAGGGTTGCGTTAAATATTGACATTTGGCGTCTGGTCATGGAACACACTCCCCTTTTAAAAACGAATTAGACACATTGTAGCTATGTGTGGAGTTCATTAGAGAGTTAGTGGGGTCTTTGCCTTCCTCCACAATATGTACTTCCTTTTTGTTTTCTCTACAAGGGCATTTCTTCTAAATTCTTTTTTTTTAAATACCGGTTCAAACCATAAAAACATTATATAATGCTTCCCTACATGGTGAATTTTAAGCCTATAGTTGTATGTAAGTTGCCTGAGTCACACGGTTTATTATCAAATATTCTCCAACTTCAGATGGATAATTTTAAGATTTCCAGGATTGGAGAACATTTTATTTTTGTTCTGTAGCATTATGAAGAGTTTTTTCTTTTGTTAGCTATGTGACTTTGGGAAAGTAACTAATTATCTCTGAACCTTTTTCTCTTTAAATTTCTGGAAGTATCTTCTGATCTTCCTGCCCCACGTACTTACAGTGTAGATGTATTGAGACAAGGTAAGCCAAACCTTCAGTAAGCTGTTCAGCACAATAAACTTTTAGCGTATGGGCTAAGGATTCTCAGGTTCAAGTGTTCATGGGAATTGTCTGCTAAATGTGCTAAAAAAGCAGAGTCCTGGGACCCGCTCCCAGTGATTCTGATTCTGAGGGGTTGGGACGTAGAAGCATGCCATTGTAAAAAAGAAGATCGTGCCAATAAGCATGTGAAAATTTGAAGTAAAAATGAACATAAAACAGACTAGTTTTCACCTATTAAATCGGTAAAGATGAAAATAATCATTGATACTTGGTGTGGGGAAGTGTCTGTTCTTGTGTATCATTGGAATCACCTTTTTGGTGAATAGTCTAGGACTATGTATTAAAAGACATAGAAATATTCTTGCCCTTTGAATTAGCAGTTTCATTTTTTGAATATTTTAAAATGAAAATCTCATATGTACATTATCATATGTGCAGAAATATCTGTTGTATAGTTGTTTACAAAAGGAAACGAATTGCAAGCAACGCAAATATCTCACAATAAGGAACTAGAAAAATGAGTTATGTTACATTCATGTAATGAAGAATTATGCAGACACTAAAATATAGGTATAGAATGGTACATTTATTTACATTGAAGGTATCTGTGATTTATTGGTAAGTGAAAAAGTTTATAAAATGTATAAAATAAGTCAATTAAAATCTGTATATGTACATAGAATTCTAGAATGATACTCTGATCATCTAAAATGGTAAATGGTTTTTCTCTGGCCAATAGGATTATAAGTGTTTTCATTTTTATTATGTCATTTTAATAAAATATTAAAAATTTATAAATTTATAATCAGATAAATATAAGAGCAATTTTTTTTTTTTTGCTTTTAAAGGAAAAACTATTTATGGAACTTATATTATTGATTAATGTCACTATTTTTTTCTCTTATTTTGTGTCTATCCCCCACACTCTGCTAAACATAAAATTTAGTTTGTTTTCTTCTAAGGCTCTTACAAGACTCATTTATGTGTTAGTTGTGACAGAAGGCAAGGATGTTCCTGCCCTTCCCTGATTTTTGTGTTTAATTCTCATGATAAATTGGAGCATCTTAAAGCTAAGCCCTTTTGGACCGTTTTAAGTAACTAAGGCTTAGCTACCATAATGTAATGTACTTTTATTTGGTTGCCACATACCTTCTTTGTTTTGTATTGTGTTTCCTCTGGTTTATAAACATACCTGAAGATTTTGCTGATGGTGGGAGAAATAAGTCCTCTCTTTTTATTTTCCTGATGGCTTACTGATTATCCAGGAGAGGAAAACACTGAGGCCCACTTCTTCTCCTGTCACATAAGCATATACTAATTGTAGAAAGGGAAGGCAAGTCTATGTTTAGGCTAATAACCTTGATGGGGAACATTTGGTGTCATGTGTATGAATTGTGCATGGACATGTAGAAGTTTTAAAAACATGACTGAGAAGCATTAATGAAAAATGTATTTACTGAATTCAAGAGTCAGGAAATCTGAATTTAAGTTCTGGCGTAGTGTATTTACTACACAGGAAAATAATTTAAATTCCCTAGGTTCTGTTTTCTCATCTACAAAATGGAGGTAATTGTTTCTGTATTACTTTACAGGGTTGGAACATGTTTGTCATTTAACACTTTGTCCTTTCATTTGTTTCTTCTACAAATACATAGTGAGCATATACTGTAGATGAGGCACTGTTCTAGTCACCTGGTCTATCAGTGAATAAAACACAAAATTCCTGCTTCCTTGGAGCTTACATTCTGGTCAGTAGAAATTAATAAAGAAAAATAAGCATAATAAGTAGTAAATTATGTGTCGCAGGTGAGAGTTGACAATGGCTTGGATGAGAGTGAGTTATCCAGGTAGAGAGTAATCTATGAAGCACAATATAAATGAAAGTGTATTTATTATAAAAATGGTATTGTGCTAGAGAGTATCCATTTATCAAAGTTTTTTAAAAGAATTTAAATATAATAGTGTGTGCGTGTATGTGTGTGTATTACACATTTTAACATGTCTGTAAATTAAAGTGGACATTTTAGTTTTTTAGACTGCTTTTACTAAAGCCCTTGTGAAGAAAGCAGGTTTTAAGGCTCAGTAAAGATTCTTTCTGTGCTGCTTCTGATATATACCACATGATCTGGGAGTGATTCAATAGTTTCTGTTTCAGAAATTGAGAAGTCTTTCTCAACAGCACTCTCTCTCTACTCTCTGCTCTATAATCACGAAATCTTGTACATTGTGTTTTCAAATGATATCTCAAATTTGTTTACTTCTGTTCATTCCACTCCTAACCTCATGGTCCTAGACAATATCGATTTTGCTTGTAGTATAAATATCCCCATCCAGCTTTCCTTAGCAAACAGAAAATTTTGTACGAATGCAACTCTCAAGTCACACCCTCTGTGAAATGCTTTAGTGACTTCTTCTGCAGATTATTCTCCACAGGCATCTGTCCAACTCTTTGCCTTTCTCTGCCTGAGGAGGTACAAGGGCATCACCGGAACTCTTTTGGCTTCTGACTTCCCAAGGAAGATGCTATACTCCTTCTTGCAGCTGGGATGAAGTAAGTCCACAATCCACGATGGACAGTGATCTGCATGGAAGGTCTTGCATGGTCTGACTAATCTATCCGGTCTGCTCATCCTGCTGCTTTCTCCATTTCAGGCTCTGACAGTTGCCTTTCAGTTCCTTAAAGATCCCCAAACCACCTTTCTCTCTTTGGGTTCATACATCTCATCTCTTCTGGCTGGACCACTTCTCCTAAATCCCCTTTCGTCCTCACTCGTGTCACCCTTGCTCATCCTGAATGTCTCAGCTTTAATGTGTCCTCAGATAAACCTTTCTGATCAAACACTCCATTTCTCACTTAATTTTTCTTTTGTAGTAGGTGGCATGACTATACATATATATTCATGTAACTATTTGCGTAATGCTTCTCTTCTATGCTAAATTCCAGGCTTCATGAGGTCAAAGATATGAAAGTTTTTGTTTGTCTTTTAAATTTCTGCCTCAGAGGCGGTACTTGTTGCATATGGAGCACTCACTAACTGGCAAATGCATTTAGAGAGTAAAGATAGTTTACAGGTTGTTTTCAGTAATTATTAAGGACATTTTAATGTGTTAGTGTAGGGTAGGGTCTGATCTAGGAGCAGAACTAGAATTCAGAGTTCTAACCAGAACTAGAACTAGAACCCAGGTATGTGCATTCTTTCCTATGCTGAAATTGATACTCATGAACCCAGAAGTACTATGTAAGACCCTAAAAACCATATACTAAGGAAAATAATGTTAGCAAGACATTTCTAATCTTTCAGTTTTGGAGTTGAAAGAGTATATACATTTTTTCATTACATATGCTTATAATTTTTGTGACAAATTATTGATATTTTTCCCTAACTTTAAGAGCAAAGTTATATTTAACAAAATGAAATGAAGGAGGTAAAGTTTTGGCATCAAATATGTGGGTGAAGACAAAAAGAATGACATTAGTAAGATTTGAAAAGCAAAACTTAAGTGTTATAAATAATTATAGTTTTTTAAAAAATAAAGCATTCCAATTATTTTTTAAAAGATTAACTTTGGTCAGTAAAACCCCCAATAATATATAACTTTTAAATAAGAAAATTTGGTTTTGCCAGAAACAAAACAAGATGCAAGCGAACACATATGTTATTGAAATACATATGGTGTTCTAAATATTTCAGAATCACAGAGATGAATGAAACTTATTTTTAACTTTATGAAGAAATAGTCTTTGATGGACATTTTAAATTGTGCTTCTATTCCAAAATAAGTTTTGTGGCTGTAACATTCTAGAAATAGATGGGTTTGGTGGAAATGTTGACATTCTTTTTTGTAAGCAATGAATGAAGCCACCTAGAATTTTAGTGACCTTTCTTCTAATGAATGGCTATTCATATTTATTATTATCAATTCTAATAATAATCAGTTTTATAGTGCCAAATGGGCACTGTATAACATTTGACGTGATCTCAGTCTAATGTGTTCACTTTTAAAGTCCCATGGTTCTCCACACTAAAACCAGTACACACCTGAGAAGGCGATTCAGCCTTGAGCCTGTACCTTTTCCACAAGTTAATATACGATAGGAAGTCAAGATATATATGTAAAAGATTCTGTAGTATTAAGTCATTCTTGGCACTGCAAAGGAAGGTAATTTGGTAAGACTCTTATTATGAGGTCTGTCAGCATGGAAACTGTGAAACAAACTTTTGAAAGAGTTGTTGCCTAATACTTTTTTCTCATTTTTTTTGGTATGGCTGGCCAGGAATGATTCCACATTTAGTAGAAAAAGGTGCAGAAGATTGTTCTTGATACAAAGAGAAACTTCCTCAATAGTTTAGTTAAAGTGTTTGGAAAATTTGAGTCCTTAAATAAAAGAGAAAACACAATTAACTGTTATTTATCTAGTGGTCTACTATGTGCTCATCAAGATGTCATACTCAATATATTGCTATTTTTTTAAATGGAAGAAAAATGGTTTGTATAGACACTGATGATGAAATGAAAGGAAGTAAGGTGCTAAAGAGCTCTGTGAAAAAATAAAAACCTTTTGGAGAATGTGTGATATAACGTCTCCCATATATTAAGTGTTGTCTGGTGAAACCAAATAATTCTTAATTTATACCAAAGCGAAGTCTTTACTATTAGTAGCAGGGCAATGAATTAAGTGACATATTTGCCAGCATTGGTGGGCATAAAATTTTTGATGAAAGTTTTATAAATTTTAACAGGTGAGTAGGGAAATCCTTTAGAAGTTTTTATAAAAAGTAAATTTAGATTAGATGTTTTTGGTATGTTTATGTATGTGTTTGTAAATAGTTAACTACATGTAAACCCTGTTTCTGAATTTAATTCCACAAATACCTCTCGAGTACTTTCTATTTTTCAAGCAATGTATATTTTCTTTAAGGGGTAAGGTACACATATCCTTTAGAAATTTACCACATATGTGGCAAACAAAATAATCTAGAAAGATTATAAAAACAACTAAAAATTTACATCCAGTAGGAAAAATAAAGTGGGAGAAACCATGCCTTGGAGATACCAAGGAGGGCAAGAGCTATTCAAGTAGAGGTATCAAGAAAGCCTTCACAGAGAGGTAAGCATTGCAGTAGACCTCAAAGGGAGAACCTTATTTGTGTATATGAAGATGGAGAAGAAAGAGACATAATGGCTTTAGATAACGGACTATAATAGTATAATAGTACATGAGTCCATTATGATAAGGATGGAGAGAGAAGGAAAACTGTATCGAACTAGATATTTCACTTGTGGTTTTTGGTTTCTGCTGCTGAATTGGCCAGAGGCTGTTGCCATCCATGGTGGCTCTGTTTTAAACGAAAAATAGCCACTCATTTTCTGAGGAGCCTGTACCTCTGCTGCAGCAATGATATTTATGCTTTTTCAGAGTAACTTTTCCATTTTACATTTGTAGCATATTACATAGCTGTCTTTTGAGCATCTTGCTAGCTAGCATCCACTTGCCACGAGATATTGCACATTGGTGCATTCCTTCCTTGATAAATCCCCAGTGTCTAGAACAGTGCCTGGGATGTAGCAGGCACTTGTTAAACACTTGATTAATGTTTTTGTAGGGATTTTTTTTGATATTTAATATCAGGTACACTTTGTGTGAAATGTAGGTAAACCTTATCGCAGGAAACTGTGACCATGGTGATAGATACAGTTTCGAGTTATATGAAACATCTAATTTTACAACAGTGAATCAGTTTCATAAAATATTACACATCTTTACCAAAGTACATAATGTGAAACAGCAATCAGGGTTTCTTTGTATAATTGGTTTAAATGTTGTATTCTCATCCATTTACATGCTATTTAGGCAATATGTACTCTTGGCAGAGTTATTGTATTGGATTTTCCTTTTCTTGGAAGGTACTTGGATATTTCATCTTTAATTATTGTATCAAAAAAAAGAGAGAGATAAGTCAAGGGGCTCATTATAGTCCTGTGATTGTCCAAGGTTATTATCTAACTCACTTTCATTCTACATTGTCAAAGGTTTTTTCATTTATGTATATCTGTCTGTCCGTCCATCTATCTAAACATCTGTTCATCTATCCATCCATCCATCCATCCATCCATCCATCCATCCATCCATCCATCTATCCATCTATCCATCATCTATCTGTAACTACACACATACACACACATACATTTGTTTCAGGATAACATTTATTATGAACTACATTTGTTATTCCTCCCAGTATATTTGCTTTATCATGAAGAGTTTAGCTCTTCTTCAAGAGTAAATATTAAGTTATGGTCAGGAATTGAATCTAGAGAGATCCTTTATTTGAGGGGGTTCTCACTTTCAAAAGATGCCACCCAGATATTTATTGCTTAAAACAGGTTGGAAGAATTAATACAAGTTCTCAACAGTGAGAAAAAAAAAACACTTGAACTATCTGAGCATGTCAGGAACTAGTAGCTCTTTGCTTTATTTTAGGAGAATAGAGTGGTGTGTGGAGAGAACTGTGTTTGTCAAAATATTGGCAAAAGTATTAAAAGACTACTATGGTAATATCAATACTATAATCATTTAAGGATTTAAGAAATTTATACATCTAATAACAGTGACACACATTATTTGAGAAAGTGTTTAGAAAATTACCAACAAAGATTTTAGTTTTAAGTGATTTCTTGTATTTTTGAAGGTTAAAATTTGATTAGAATTCCCTAAATACTTGGAGTCTTGCCAGTTATTATTGCCAATATTCTCATTTTGTAACCTAGAATATACTTTTGCGCTTCTGAGAATTTTTTGGGGGTGTATGACTGTGTCATATTTCATTTCCAAGGTGAGCAATTTCTGTGGTGAAATGATCTTAGTTATTTAATTCTAGAGTAGCATAGACCTTTGACTTTTCTGTGTACCTTTTGTTTTTATTAGTATATACCATAATGTCTCACCATGATGTAATTTCACATTTATTTGTGTGATTCTCTAATTGATGTCTGTCTCCTCTGTTGGACTCTGTGCTCCACAGGACATTTTTCTGCTTCCTTCTGTATCCGTAGAGCCTAGAAGAATGTCTGGCATAGAATATATCTCTGTAAATTTTTGTTGGAAGAATAAAAGGCCCTTTGAGAGATTTTTAGAGTAGGCTAGATAAGAACCCATTATACAAAATGCCTGACTGTATTATTTTCTAAATGCTTAAAAAGCATTTGTAAAGAATGGAATTGTCATTTAGCAGCCTGTAGCTTTTAAATGATACCTTTTCCTATTTTGAAAATACTTCTTTAATTTACTTGAATTTATTCATAACTAAAATGACGTAGATATGTTGACTTCTTGTCTGATTTTCCCAACTTGTTTTTCTTGAAGAAAAATAATAATATATATTAGAAACTTTTGTCCATATTTGCAGATGAGGAAATTAGGATGAAGTAATTTTTTGTGATCAATTAGCTAATACTTAGTAGGAAGTTAGAAAGACTTATATTCATTTCTCTCTCTTTCTTTCTTTCTTTCTTTCTTTCTTTCTTTCTTTCTTTCTTTCTTTCTTTCT